>VWZV01017542.1:537681-597712 GCA_013397155.1 Irena cyanogastra
GGGCACCGGCGGGGACCCCCGGGGGCTGCCGGGCCCGGCCGGGCTGTAGAAAAGGCCCCGTGGGCGAGGAGTACAAAACCGTATCAAAATCCCTGCGCGTGTTCCGAGCCGGGGGACTCCGGGGCGCGGCCCCCCGGGCAGGGTCACCCGGAGCAGAGACCCCCGGTGAGGGTCCCCCGCTGCCGCGGGGTCGCGGCGAGGCGGTGGCAGGCGGACGGCAGGGACAGGGCGGGGCGCCCAGGTGACCCTTGAGCAGCTCCAGCATGCTCTGCAGCTCCCGGCTGAGGTGCGAAACCTCCCGGTTGAGGTGGCTGATCTGGAAAAGGACAGGCAGCAGTGAGCACCGGGCGACGTCGCCGGGGTTTTCGGGGACATGCACCCACCTCTGGTCCCCACCACACCTCCTGGTTGAGCCTGCTGATGTTCTGCTTTATCTCCTCTGCCTCCATGGCCAGGGCTGCGCCGCCCGCGTCAGTCCCTGCTGCGGAGGACAGGGACAGCGGTGGAACGCCCTGCCAGACCCCGGGGCCAGCGCTCTGCCCTTGTGCGGCAGCTGTGGCCGTACCTGAGGTGGGGGAGTCCCTCGCCGCGCTCGGCGGCCGCTCCGTGCTGAAGCAGAAGGTTTGTGGCTCTGAAGTCCCTCCGTTGTCTTCAATGCCATCCACGACTCTAGAGCAGGAGGGGGTGAGGGATGCCCCGAGTCACCTCCTCCCCTCTCTGCCACCACCTGAGCCGCCCCCCAGGGCCCCTCGCAGCCCGGCTGGCACAAACCCGCACAGAGGGACGAGCCACCGGCACATGGCAGCGTACCTGGGGCTGAGGTCGGGCGGGCCGGACGAGTGCAGGGAGGGGATGAGGAGCTTGGCCGGCCTCCTGCCCACGCCACCATCCCGCTCCGGGAGCCGGCTGTCCCTCCGGCACTGCGGAGAGGGGCTGCGGCCGCGGCTGCCGCGGGCTGGGGAGTGGCAGCCGTTCCGCAGGGCTGAGACCTGGCACAGCTCATCGCCCAGGAGGCTGCTCAGGGAGCCGCGGCGCACCGAGCTGCTCAGCGCGGGCAGCAGCAGCTTGCGGCGGGAGGTGCTGGCAGCGGACTGCTGGAAAACCTCGTCGGGCTCCTCCTCATCCTCCACGATGGAGGGAAGGGGCTTCTCCGGGGCAGCACCGCTCTCCGGACGAGGCTGCAGGCGGGCGGGAGGTCAGGAGCGGTCCCAGGCACAGCCATCCCTGCCCCGTCCTCCCCCATCGCCTCGGCAAGGGACGAACCTGTGGCGCCTGCGACAGCCTCGGGGACCGGGAGTAGCGGCAGAGCCCCTGCGGGGAGAGCAGACGGTCCCGGCTCAGCAGGGGGAGGGAGCCCCGGCACAGCTCCACAGGGACCGGTCACGGCCCTGCAGCCCCCCCAGCCTCTCAGTGCCCCCCTGGACAACCAAGCCTCCCCCAGCCCCACACATCAGCCTCAGTACCAGCCTCCACGACCCCTCAGCCCCTCTCCTTCCTCTGCTGCTGCCATGTCAATGGTGAACTGCCCAACCTCGGCCTGAGTGTCCTGAGGCAGAGCCGAGGATGTGGCCCAAACCCCAGCCCTGGCTCAGCCATCAGAGCACCAGCTCTGTCTGGAGCACACAGCCAGCTGGGGAGGGTGATGCAGGTGCAGAACCTGGTGCAGACTCCTGGCATTCTCCTCTCTTGGTGTTCACACCCCTCCTGTGTTATGGACATGGTGGGTCTTGGTAGGGATGTTTGGGACCTACAGATTGACCTCCTGCACCACCTCCGTCAGGCTTGAGGTGAAATTTGGTACCAGGGAGATGCTCCAGAGGAGCTCCAAGCCTCTCTCAGCAGAGCTGGGGGAGGAAAAGTGCAGCAGAGCCATTTCTGCAGCAGAACATCCCCCCGGATGCTGGAGCCATCAGCATGACTAAACCCACAGCTCCCAGCTGCGTGCTGCACTCCAAGGGGCTTTGGCCTGGCTGTCTGTCCTGCAGTACCCCCCCAGTTCTCTCCAACCCCATTTCCAAGCCTTCCATCCACCTCAGCCTCCCGCATTGCAAAGGCTCTTTGTGCCAATTCCCCGGGCTGTGCGGAGCCAGGACAGGACCTACCTGTGTGCTGGGGGGCAGAGCTGCAGCCCCTGCCCCAGCCATGGAGCCTGGGGGCTACGAGCAGGGAGTGCACAGACTCCCCTTCCACGGCCGTGCACAGCCCCAGCCCCAGGGCCGTGAGGACAGGAAGGGTCTGAGCAGGAGGACACGCACCCACCTCCATCTCGCTGCCCTCCCGCAGGTTGAAGGTCAGGTCCTGGTGGATGTCAGCTGTGAACTTGCTGGCGTACTCAGGATAGAGCTGTAGCACCTCACAGAGCCCCCGCAGCCCGATGTGCTGAAGGTCGCAGTAGGTCAGGGCCTTCACGTCCGCGTTGGTCTTGATCACCTGGTCCGTTCTGCACAGGTCGGCTCCAATCAAATCCCCTTTGCCTGCAGGAGGGGACCGGGGCTGGGCTAGTGACACGAGCCCTGAGCCCCTCGCTCTGCCGGGCAGCAGGAAGGGCTGGGGCAGAGCCCACGCCACCTGCCCTCACCCAGGATGGCCAGCACCACGTTGTCCTTCAGCACCTCGAGGGAGCCGGAGCAGACGAAGTAGTTGGCCTGCAACGCGTCGCCCTGGCGCAGCAGATACTCCCCCGGGGCACAGAATGAGGTCTTGATGTGCAGCGAGAGGGAGCGGAGGCAGCCCCGGCTGGCCGTCTCAAAGATGGGCAGCTGCAGGATGTCCTTGTTGAGGTGCATGGCCACGTCCGCACGCAGCTCGTCGGGGAAGTCGTGCAGCAGCTGGGGAGAGAGGAGCCGGGGCTCTCGGCACGAGGTGCAGGCAGCAGGGAGCAGCTTTCCTGCAGCCCGGCGGCCCCAGGGGACAGATCCCCCTCCGGAGCGGGGAATCTCCTCTGCAGAGCTGCCCTGGTGTCTCAGCAGCGCTCAGCGGTCCCGACTGGCAGGAGCGGGCCCTGTGGTAATCCCCTGCTTCTGCTCCCATGCCTCCCCGTGCTGGCAGGAATTTCCCCCAGACGTGGTCCCTCCAGCACCACTCTGAGCCGGCCCTGCCGGCACCATTTCTCCCCCGATAGGTGCAGGTCGGGACCGGAGGGGGCTGGCCCAGCCCCACCAACACCTCCTACCTCATTAGCATCGATGCCGTTGTTCACCGACCAGGTGGTCTGGAAGTACTCCAGCAGCCTCTGCTTGAGCTGCTGGGGCAGGTGGTGGACGCGGATGAAGTCCTTGAGGTCCTTCATGCGGGTGTGGTAGAGCGAGCGGCGGGAGTACATGCGCTGGATGATGGCCGTGACATTGCCGAAGACAACGGCGTGCATCAGCGCTGGGGGCGGGAGGGCAGCGTCAGCCCAGCCAGGGACACGGCACGGCGGGGCTGCTCCCCGGAGCCAGCCCAGGGCTGTCTCACATGCTCCGGCAGCCCGAGGTGAGCGCCCTGCCCAGCGCCACCGCTCGCCTCACCCCCAATGAGCATGGTGCAGATGGAGAAGATCTTCTCGGTGTCGGTGTTGGCGCAGACGTTGCCGAAGCCCACGCTGGTCAGGCTGCTGAGGGTGAAGTAGAGGGAGGCGATGTAGGCGCTGCGGATGGAGGGGCCCCCCACCGAATTGTTGATGTAGGGAGCCTCCAGCCTCTTGCCCAGCTCGTGCAGCCAGCCTGCCAAGCACAGCCCGGGGTTAGTTAGCACCTGCAGGAGCCAGCCGTGAGGGCTGCACCCCTGGCCCTGCAGGGGGGATCCCGGTGCTCCGGGCGCGCCTCCAGCCCGTGCTCACCGATGTCCCAGGTGCGGGGGTCGTTGCTCTCCAGCTCCTGGCGGCCGATGACGTACCAGATGCAGGCCATCCAGTGCGCCAGCAGCGCGAACATGGACATGAGCAGCGTGAGCACCATGGCGCTGTACTGCGAGTAGCGGTCCAGCTTCTGCAGCAGCCGCAGCAGCCGCAGCAGCCGCACCGTCTTCAGCAGGTGAACCAGCGAGGTCTGGGGGGCAGGCAGGAAGGTGAACCTGGTGTAGCTGCAGGCAGGGACAAGAAGGGACCCCAACATGGCCCCCCGGGGCAGGAACCCTCTGTCACCCCCACAGCTGCCAGGAGGGTCATGGGTCACAGGGCAAGCCAGAGGCAGCTCATCCCCAATCAGCCTCGCACCCCTGTGCCCGACACCCAGCAGGCAGCCGGGGTCGTGGCTTGTCAGGGCACTGAGTAGAGATGTGGGTGTTGGAGAGGGGCAGGGACATGGGCAGCAGCTTTGCTGTTTGTGCCAGCAGCACTCACCACGGTCACATTGAAGATGTAGAGCAGATCAAAGGGCAGAGCAGCAATCAGATCCACAAAGAACCAGGTGGCCACGTAATGGATGCAGATGGAGCGGGGGTCGTACACAACCTGGCCCGACTGGCTCACGTATGTTGTCCGAAAGTTCAGGATGATATCTACCCCAGCAGCAGAGCAGGACCAGCCCTCACCACCCCTTCTGTGGCTGGCAGAGCTGAGCCAGCATCCGCAGCCAACATTGGTCTCACTTCTGGAGTGCCCAGGACCAACAGCAGGGGCACAGCAATCCCACCTTCCCTCTCCATCACCCCTGATCCCTGCCTCACTCTGTCCTCTGCCCTGGATCAGTGCTCAGCCCCACACACAGACCTACCCAGGATGAAGAGCATCTCTACAGCAATGTCGCTGACGATGGTGCTGCGGGCAGCTGAGAGACTGTCCTCTGTGCCCGTGAAGCAGACATTGTAGGGGACGGTGATAGCCACGTAGAAGGTGGCCAGCAGGATCAGCCAGTCCCAGAGAGCCTTGAAGATGCTGTAGTGGAGCAGGATGAAGCGGGACTTCTGTACCGAGGCCACCTTGTACTCGGGGACGGACGGCTTGTTCTCAAACACGTTCTGCAGGAGCAAACGTGGGGAGGTGGGGATGGTGCAGGGGCCATCCCACACGAGGGGTGAAGGCCACCACAGCCACCCCTTCTCCTGAGTCCTGCCAGCCAGCTGGCACCCCCTGATGCCAGGGTGATGACACCCCTTTCCTGCACTGTGGTCACCCAGCACATCAACTAACACAATGTCATTGCTATTAACAGTAATCCCCTGGCAATGCCAGCTGCTGCCTGGAACCATCTCAGGTGCCAATTCACATGCTGGGGCAGAGGAGGGGAGAGGTGAGGGCAGAGCCAGGGCCATCCCACCCAAATCCCCAAAATTCAAGATTGGTGCACTGATACTCTTTGCCTGCTCATCAGCTCTGGGAGCCAGCAGCTCTCTGACCCCACAGCTGCAGCTGGTGCCCTGTGCTGGGCACAGCAGCCATGAAAGGGGGCTGGCACAGGACTGACTGACTCCCTGCCCCATCTGGCAGCTCCACAGCTCTGTCACCCTGGTAATGGCACTCCCCAGAGCCAGGATGGCTGTGCTCAGAGCCAGCGTTGGGGTTTCCTGACACTGAGTGTATGAGGAGAGGCACAGCTCTGCCAGGCCTGCTGTCTCAACAGCAAGCTCTGGGCACCCACTGCATTCTCCTGCTGCCAACCAAACACAAGTGCAGCCTGGCTGCAGCGTGGCTGCCAGAGCTGGGAGGTATTTTGGTACTTGGCAGGCCTGGGAGGGATGTGCATGGGAACAGCATCCCAGGGAGGCTGGGGCTGCTCTCAGGAGAGCTGCTGCACTGCCAGTTCACCACAGCCCCGGCATGGGAGGCACTGAACAGGACTGAGGGTCTCCCAGGTCCTTACACGGTTGATTTTCATCTCGCCACGGTCCCTCCGGACAAACTGGCTGCTGAGCTGGCGCAGCATGGTCCGGCCCTGCCTCCGTGCAGCCCTCAGGTGTGAGTTCCCTGGCTTCCTGCTCCTCTGCTTCTCACTCCTCTGCTTCTCTGCAGTGGACAAGGCATGCTGAGTTAGTGAGAGTGCTGTGCCACGGGTGTAGGTGTTTCCCCCCACGTGCCCACTGCACACGCTGCTCCCCGAATCCCATCCCCATTCTGCAGCCGTGGCTCACCCTCCTTCTTGTCACCAGGGTAGCTCCTGCCTCGGCTCTCTGTGATGTCCTTGAAGGAGAAGAGGAAGAGCACCACCTCCCCCTTTTCATTCTTGATGGGCATGATGTCCAGCAGGCACCAGAAGGCAGCTCCTGGGTGGATGAGAGGGCTGGTGAAGGCAGGGCAGCTCCCCATTGCTCAGCAGCTTCCCCCAGGCCATGACGGGCCCAAACCCCAGCTGGAGCTGTGGCAGGGGACCCAGCCCCTTGTGCCACTCACCACCCTTCTTGTAGAAGCAGACCTCAGCCTGGTACTCCTGCCTGCTGTCCAGCGCCTTCTCGATGCTCTGCAGGATGGGCTCGCTGGTCTCAGCCCCGCAGAGGAAGCGGCAGCTGCAGTTCTTCTGCATGACCTCGGTGCGGGCAAAGCCGGTGAGCTCGCAGAAGCCATCGGAGCAGTAGACGATGGGGAAGCCACAGCGGCCCTGCGCGTTTGCCAGGATGAAGTTGCTGTCTGAAAGGAGACACAGCTGCCCCCGAGGCCTTGGGGCCACCTCAGGGGGCACGAACAGCAGCCCAGCCCTCCCGGCCCCCCACGTGTCGCTCTGGGAAGTGAAGCCAGATCTCCACGTGGCTGCTGGCTGCCCCCAGCTGCTCCCAGAGCTTGCTCATCCCCTGTCCTGCTGCCCCCAGCCCGGGCAGGACCCCAGCCCCTGGGGGCACTGGAAGGGGAAGGAGCCCGGACCCATCTCCCGGCCCCCATCACACACGCGAGGCAGCTCACGCCTCCCCCTCGCCATCTGCCGCTCCAGCTCTGCAGGGCTCAGGGAGCTTAGTGGGAGCGGCAGCTCCCGGCTGGGCGTGTCCAGCCCAGGGGTGCCCAGCTGTGCTGCTGAGATCCCCAGAGCTGTGGGGTGCTGGGACACCAGCTCAGAAGGTGGGAGAGAAACCACGAGCCCACGAGAAGTCAAGGGCCAGTGCCCAGCTGCCATGGGCCAGGATGAACTACAGCACCCTCGGCCTCTCAGCAGCACAGAGCTCCCCCAGCATCACCCAGCCCCAGGGATGGATTACAGCACCCTCAGCCTCTCAGCAGCACAGAGCTCCCCCAGCACCACCCAGCCCCAGGGATGGATTACAGCAGCCTCAGCCTCTCAGCAGCACAGAGCTCCCCCAGCATCACCCAGCCCCAGGGATGGATTATAGCACCCTCGGCCTCTCAGCAGCACAGAGCTCCCCCAGCACCACCCAGCCCCAGGGAGGAACTACAGCTGAGATCCCTAGAGATGTGGGGTGCTGGGACACCAGCTCAGAAGGTGGGAGAGAAACCACGAGCCCACGGGAAGTTGAGGGCCAGTGATGAACCAGGGATGAACTACAGCACCCTCGGCCTCTCAGCAGCACAGAGCTCCCCCAGCATCACCCAGCCCTGGCAGGAGGTGGCACCAGCTGCAGGAAAGTCCTCGCCAGCCCCGTGCCCTGCCTAATCACACAACAGCTGTTCTGTCCCCCAGCCCTAGGCCCAGTGGAACAGACAGGCTCATGTTAGCAGGGTGCCAAGGAAGTGGGTGTGCAGCTGGCAGGGACTGTGGTGGAGCCCAGCGTGGGCAGACCAGGGCATTCCCAGCCCCAAAATGGTCTCTGGTGGTGGGTGCCCAGCACAGAACCCTTGCACCAGACAGCCAGGACCAGGTAGATGTGCTCTGCCCCCTCTCACAGAGGAAAGGAGCCCACGGTGATGCCAGCACCCGCACACCACGGGCAGAGTGGTGCCAGGGCCAGGCAGACACAGCAAGAGGCTGCGGGAGGGAAGGGAGGCAGCCACAGGCAGCCCTGGCTGATGGAGGTGCCGTGGGGCCACCACAGCACAGCTCAGCCCAGGATTAGCTCCGAGAAGCAAAAATAGCCTGAAGCTGTGACTAAGGCCAGATTTTGGCTCTGGGAAGCTGGGATTATGGTGATATCCAGGATGCGTTATTAGAACAGAAAACAAGGGTTTGCATTTGGGAGTGGCTCACTGAGCTGGAGGATGTGGCCCTGGCAGGCTTGGCAGACCCCAGCCACGGTGGCCAGTGTGCCCAGCTGGGTGCCGTGGGGCCCAGAGCAGCGGCTGCCCGGGAGAGGCAGGGTTAACTCCCCACGAAGTATCACTGCCCTAAACCCCTCTCCATGGCAGATAAAGCCGATAAGAGGCACATCAAACCCGCAAAGCCCCACACTGTTTAAAAGTGCCTGGAGGTGGCTGGGCAGCTTTGCACGGGGGGACTGCCTGGAGGCCAAGCCAGGCTCTCCGGGGCAAATTCCCAAGGCTTTGGTCCTGGTGTTGCAGGCAGCTTCCCCGGGGACTCTTCCCTCGGAGAGCCTGATCCAGGAGCTCTGCCCCTCGGGAGGGACAGTGGGGTCACCACCATGAGCCACACGTGGCTCTGCCCTGTCACCTCCAGGCACAGCTCAGTCAGAGTCGGGGAAGAGAGATTTCTCTCACATTGCGGCCCCAAGGGTAACATCCCAAATTCCAGCTTCCCTGGGCTGCCAGGGCTGCCCCGTGTCACTCCAGGCTCGGCGGCATCTCGGCATCACAGCAAACACATGCTCCAGGGTGCTCCAAGTGCCTCGATAGTGCCCTGGGAGGTGGCTGCAGGCTCCTAATGCATCTGCATGCCAGTCGCTCCCAGCAAGGGGGGAGATGTTTAGCCATGCGGACAGCTGGCCCGGGAGACACCTGCTGCAGGTGTTTTTGAGGGGAAGCTGAAGTCAGTCGTGAACACGGCCCGTCCCCGGGTGGCTTCATGGTGCCAGCAGTGCTGGAGCTGGCATGTGGCACCCGGGTATCACCGGCTTCAGTCCCTCCCGGCCCCGGCACACGGACACGGGCACCACTCGGGCACGGGACGGGGCAGCGCGGGGCCTGGGGGTCCCGGGTCAGCCCGGGCGTACTGAGACCGACCGTGCCCTCTCCGGATCTCCCGCGCGCCTCTCCCGCAGACACCGGGATCTGTCCCTGGTGCTGAGCGCGGCTGCGGCGACACCGAGCGGCACCGAGCGGGGAGAGAGCATCGCCGGGGCGGCCCGGGACACGGGCACGGGGAGTACCGGAGCACGGAGCCCAGACACGGGACGGTCCCCGCACAGCGCACGGGTGGCCGCATTCGGCCGAGGGGCCGCTTCTGCGGGCCGGGCCGAGCCCTGCCCCGTTCGCCGTCCCCTCCTGGGCAGCGGCTTCCCCCANGGCCTCGGCACCGCCGAGCAGCGTCCCCCGCCCGCGGGAAGGGCGACCTGGCCCGGGGGGGCTCTGGGTTGGTGGCGCCAGGACCCGCTCGGCGCTGGAGCCGCCGCACCGGAGCCACCGGGACCCGCTCGGCCGCGGGAGCCGCTCGCCCCCGGGCCCACCGGGGCTGCAGAAGGAGCAGGACGCGCCGCACCTCGGTTAACCTCTGTCCCGGTACTGCGCCCAGGCAGCTGGTCCCGCGCACGCCCCGGTGCGGGCGCCGCAGAGGAGCCCAGTCCCGGCACCGCGGAGGAAGGCACCGGCACCACACCGAGCCCCGCACCGAGCTGTCCAACCCCTCCCCGGAGAGACAACAGAGCCGGGGGACATCAGGCTATCGTTTATTGTAAAAGGCCGCGGTGCCCGCGGAGCCCTGAGCAGGCTGGGCCAGGGCCAGGGCCGGGAGGAGGTATCTAAAAGTGCTATTTACACTGAGCTCCGGCTGCGCGTCCCCGGAGTCCGTCCTGCCAGGGATCCTCTCTCTGTCTCGCTGCCCCCATCCCATTCAGTAAAAGCTCCTCGCATCTCCCTGGGCCTGGCTCATGCTCAGGTCCTTCCCTGAGTGTCCCTGGCACTCCCTGGGGCCGTCAGGGCTGGTGTCGGCACCTCGCGGCACCGCTGTCGGCTGGGCGACCGTGGCCGCAGGGCAGCCCAGCGTGTCGTGGCAGGCGGTGCCCGAGTGCTGCCCGCGCTTGCCCATGGTGAGGATGCCCGCAGCGTGGTTGCCGGAGCCGTGGAGCAGGCGGTACAGCCGGCTCTGGAAGGCCAGCGGGACGCTCTTCCTCTTGCCCAGCGTGAGGATGCCAGCGGCGTGGTTGCCCATGCCGTGCAGGAGGTCGTAGACCCGGCAGGAGCAGGTCTTCTGCCGGCAGCAGTGGGGCAGGCTCTGCCGGGCAGCAGCCAGGGAGCAGAACAGGAGCAGG
The DNA here is from genome assembly GCA_013397155.1 of Irena cyanogastra. Lineage (NCBI taxonomy): Eukaryota > Metazoa > Chordata > Aves > Passeriformes > Irenidae > Irena > Irena cyanogastra. Next base: position 547,900 of record VWZV01017542.1, read on the forward strand.
AGCAGGAGGCAGGCAGCTCGCCGGGGCTGCCGGAGCAACGGGCAGCGTTAGTGCAGGGAGGGGGGACAGCCCAGCCCCAGGACTGTCCCCTCTGCTGTGCTCACTGGTGTTTCAACTCCCTCTGCCCTGGTTGTTGCCGCAGGAGCCCAGCCCCACACCCTTCGCTGCCCTGGCACACGGCCAGCACCCTCAGCTGTGTTCCAACCAGCAGCCAGATGTGGGCGGCCTCACCGCACCCCTTCCCTGCTCCGGCACAGAGCAGCTGTGGCAAACATCCTCCTCCCTCTGTCCGGTGCCACGGAAAAGCAGTGAAAGCACCCATGCTGCAGGCATTGCATGCCCAGCTCCCTCCTAAGCAGTCCCCTCATCGGCTGCTGGCTACAGTCAGGGAATCCCGGGGAATTGCTGCACACTTGGAGCTCCCAAGAAACTGGCCAGGCCCTCCCACGCCCCATCCCAACATTCTGACCTCCCACCCACCGCTGTTCTCTTGTCCCCAGGGGCTGCAGCACCCCAGCCCCACCTTGGTGTTGGGCACCTCCATCCTTCCCGGGGTCTTCAGGTGGCCGAGCGGCTCTGGGGCATGTCCCATCGGGCAGCCAACAGCACAGCACCTGCACTGCCACTGCCACTTTATAGGGCCCAGCACAATAGTGCTGCCAAAAATACCGCTGGGGCAGCGGGAGCAGCCGGTCTCCGGGAGACGTGGGAGCGCTGTGGCCGGTAGCCCGGAGACCGTCCAGGCCTTTCCCCTCATTTGCAGCTCCCCATTGTGAGGGTACTCACTGGATGGGGTGCCTGGCACTAATGAGGCCATAATTGCCCACGGGCCACGCTGCTGGGCTGGCACAAAGGGGCTGAAGGTCAGCGCTGGCCGGCTCTGACAGCAGCGCAGCTCAGAGCCCCATTAGGCTAATTAACCCCCTGAACAAAGGGGTGCCAGCAGCTCTACAGCTCCCTGACTGACGTGGGGAGCCGTCACCCTGCGCTTAGCTGGTGCCAGGGAGGGATAGCACCACCAGGGTCCTGTACCCGGTGTCACCCTCTGTCCCCTTTGGTGACACCGTGCCAGCCTGGTCCTGTGCCCAGAACAGAGGGAGCCACAGGGCACCAGGGAGGGTCTTGCACTCTTTATAGCACTCCACAGCCCCACCCTGACCCCAGACCACCTCCAGCCTTTGCCTGCACTCAACTCCCTCACCCTGGGGGATGAACCCAAACATTTCCCTGATGCCAGAAGCCACATCTTCTGTTCAGGGACACCCTGGCCCTACAACTGCTGCACCAGAGAGCCTCCCTGCCCCTCTGCATAGTGGGGACCCCAGAGATGCTATGGAGGTGACAGGAGCAGCCAGGATCCTTCTGAAGGCCAAACCTGCAGCCCTGGAGAGGGTGGGCAGGAGCCCAGACCTGGGCTGGTTTTCCAAGAGCCATCTGGCACAGCAGGCTGGGGGTACATGCACATGGGCACTGGGGTACCAGCATCCTCCCTGGCCCTCGGCAGAGTACTGGCTCCAGAAGCAGATGGAGGGGAAGGATGAGTCCTTTGGGAGCAAGAGGGAGCAGAGATATCTCTCCCCAACCTCTCCACTGAATTCTGGTGCAAGCTCCTCAACACAGCAGAGCACAGGCACCCAGCCTCATACACATTCCCCAGGCAGGCTGGGGCTCCCTGCTCCCGGCCCCTGTGGCCAGGGGTGCTCAGTCCGGGCCCCGAGCCCCAGACCGGGGTCAGCAGGACGCTGTGTCGCCACCTCCGTCTGTCTCAGGGATGGGCTCCAGCGGGGCTTGCAGCCGAGAGGGCTCCGGCGAGGCTGACCCGTTCCTGCCGATGCCGCAGGACTGTCCCGCATTGTGGATCTGCCACAGGTTGTCCAGCGCCTCCGCCTTGGCATGCTTGAGCAGGTCAGCCTGGCCCTGCGGGGAGGAGACGTCGGGGGGTGTGTTAGGGGGGAGGCAGGAGGGTGACGGGGCAGGGCAGGTGTGTCCGCGCAGCCCTCGCCCCTCACCTTGAGGACGGTGATGTTCCAGGCGAAGCTCTCCAGCGCCTTCTGCAGCTTGCGGCCGCGCAGCCCTTCCTTGGTCTCGATGCGGTGCAGCTCCTTGTGGAAATCCATCCCTGCATTGACGGGAGAGGCGCTCAGTGCGTGCAGGGACACCGCACAGGGACAGCCGCCACCCACGACCAACAGGGACTGAGCCAGAGGGATGCCCTTTGCCCACCATGGGGTTGAAGCTGGGTGGGCTCCCCACTGCCCCAGCAGCCTCAAGAATCCTCCATGCCTGGAATGATGGGCCAATAGAACCCCCAACACCCCGACACCACGGTCAGCTGCAGCCTGTGGCCGTTCTGGACCCACAGGCCATGAGGTCTGGAAGGGCAATGAAGACCATGGGCAGAGGCACAACTCCTGCATTCCATCTGGGGGGGAGTCACAGCAGTGCCACCAGACCCCCCATCGCTGCGGGCCCCGTCACTGTGCCCCACGTGCCATCCCCGTGAGTGGGTGCTATATTTACCCCTCCTGACGCAGCACCGGCTCGGGGCCCACGCGAGGCTCCCACGCAGCTCGCTCGCCCCGGTGCTGCCAATCAGCTCGCCCACAGCCCCGTGCCCCCGCAGCTCCCCGGAGCCCCAGCTCCTGCCAGCCGGGCTGTGCTGCCACCACGGCGGCTTGTCCACAGCGCGGTCAGGGTGACAGCAGGGACAGGCAGCACCAGGGCACGGGAGTGGGGGCTGCAGCCACCAAATTGCTGCCTACCACCGTCCCGAGAGGCTGCACGCCCCAGGATCCCCACGTCCCTGCAGCAATGCAGCGCAGCAGCCAGAGCAGTGCAGGAGGGCGCAGCACCGATCTGTGCCCTGCAGCTCATGCCCCGCTGCTCTGCTCCCCCAGCGAGCAGTGACGGAGCTGAGCCAAGAGTTTGGGGAGATTTCCGTCTGCCGCGTAGGCAGGGAACAAACGCGGCTGCTGGCAGCCAGGCTGGCGTGGCGGGGACAGCAGAGCAGGGCCCCCTCCTCCTTCTTCCCCCTCCAGCTCCTGGCACTCTCCCAGCCCCACAGGGAGCCCACAGAAGCCCCTGGAGCTGGTGGGACTGACGCTGTGGGGTCCCAGCCAACAGAGGGGCCACACAGCCATCGGGGCCTGGAGAGGGTCCCAGGCAGCTGCCGGAGTGGGGGCACCTGCGGGGATGACCAGGGCAAGCAGCAGCAGCACCTGCCTGTGTGGGTTCTGCCATGTGTTTGGGAAGTCTTAACACTCAGTTGCCATTTCTGCCGTCAGCCCCAGCCTGTTATTTCTGGCACTAATTATGTTCTGGCGTTTGACAGCTAATGACTCTTCCCCGCTTCCTCATCAGCCTCCTCCACTCTGCTTGCTCCCTACCACACAGCTCTGCAGCCCACCCACCCACACTCTGCCCCAGTGTAGGAAGCCCTGAGCCCCCCAGGACATGCCTGGGTCCACAGCCAGAGCTGGGCCTGCCCTCCAGGACCCACCTGCCTGCTGTGCCTGGATGAGCTTCCCATACACCGCGTCGGCAGACTCGATCAGCGTCCGGCTGGTCTGGATCATCTAGGGAGAGGGGCAACATGAGGAGCTGGGCAGTTCTGGCCCTGTGCCCCCTGGCCAAGTGGATGGGGAGACAGGGCTCATCAGGGGCTGCCCCCTGCACCAGCACGCTGCCCGGGGTCTGGCCCTTCCCACCTCACCACACACGGCCGGGTATGGTGTGACCAGCACCTGGCCAATGGCCAGGTTCCCTTCAACACAAAAGAAGGAAGCAGGTCTGCCTGTGGCTATTAATGGGATTTCTCCCACCTGGTGGGACCAGGGCAAGGGACAGGCAGTGCAGACACAGGGTAGGGGCTGCAGTGTCCGAGGGTCAGACTGATCAGGGCAAGCTTTGTCAAGACCCCTCCCCAGGCAGCCCTCATGCAGCCCCTTGGCTGCGCCAGGGATGGGTACAGTGAGTTCAGGGTTCCCCATCCTTGGACCTTCTGATCCATCCCACAGAATCTGCCTGGGTTCATCCCACAGAACCAACTCAGGTTCATCCCATAAAACCTGCACCACCACTGGGTGCTGGTCCCGGAGCCACTGACCCCAGGGAGCCTCCCCAAGGAGCCGAGCCCCGGCAGGACGGCACTTACCGTCTCGTAGGCGGTGAGGACCTTGCGCAGCAGGTCGGGGATGGGGCCCTGGGCCTCCATGGGGGGGTACTGCTCTGCCAGGTTGAGGGTGACGCTGGGTGTGCTGTCACTGTGCAGCAGCCACGTGGACACCGTCAGGATGCACTGCTTCATATTGGCAGCGGGTGTCAGCCCACACAGCTCCTTGAAGGAGACCAATGCATTCTGCGGAGACCAGTGTCCAGTGTCAGGAGTTCAGCTGAGAGGACCCCCAGGAGCCCCCCGACACAGGAACACCCTCATTTCCCACAGCTCTCTGCTCCAGGTAAGGCTCCTTGCTCATGTCCCCCAGGAAAGGGGGGACAGCCTGGCTCCCCACCACTCTCAGTCCAGCCCCATCCTCCTCTGAAGAAACCAGGTCTGCAGGGTCCATACCTGTACATTCTCCCGCAGGTCAGTGGCCTCCCGCAGCGGCTGGGTGGCCGTCCGGAAGACTTCATCGATGGCTTTGATGCCAGTGGCCTTGGTGGAAGTGTACTCCCGCACTCGGCGGCCCCGGCGCCCCGCCAGCCCCCGGCGGTGCCCCTTGCCCCCGCCACGGCGGTCAGTGATGGCCACGTGCACAAAGAGAGTGGCGTGGGGCAGGGGCTCCCCGGCCAGCGACTGGAGGGGGACGTGGCGGTAGCCAGGCTGCAGGCACTCGAAGGGGATGGTGTACTGGGCAATGAACTCGTCCCCAATGTAGTCATCGTCCAGCACAACGAAGCGCAGAACGGCCAGCTCCGGCAGGTTGATCTGGAACTCCAGGCTCTCGTCGAAGATGGGGTTATCCCCGCTCTGCAGGGCTGTCTTGGTGCGGTGCTCGGCGCAGTCGGCCGGGATGCCGTGGATTTCAGCACAGACATAGGGCTCCACCACCTCCCCCTTGGCCCCCGAGCCCTTGGGCTTGGGCAGGTTCTGCCCGCTGATGACCTTGAGGTGTAGGAGCTGGGCAGGCACCCCGGGCAGGGAGTCCTTGGCGTTGGCACTGAAGTAGGAGACCTCCTCCCGCATGATGGCCGGGCGGAGGACGTAGCCACAGGCCCCGTTCTGCCGGAACCAGCCTGAATTCAGGTCCATCATGAGCCCTGGTGTCTGGTAGTTCATAGCCACCATCTGGCAGCCGCACTTCCAGAAATCCTGGGGGTTCATGTTGCTGGCGTCGATGCGCATGGGGCTGGGGTAGATGCGGGAGAGGAACCGCTTGTTGTAGCTGACTAGCTCAGCCGGACACTCGTTGGCAAAGCGTCCCGCCTCCACCTCGCTGAAGGAGCACATCTCCCAGTAGCGCTGCCCACGTCTCGAGCTCTCAAAGTCCTGGAAGGGGACTGCCTGGCAGAGGCTCACCAGCTCCGAGAGCTCACGGCTGAGGCGCACCCGCCGCAGGCCACCTCCCTCCGGTGCCTCCCGGTCCTCCTGGCCCAGCCGCCGTGCCAGCTCCCAGCCTTCCTCCTCGTCCGACACCTCCCCCTCGCTGTCCTCGCAGGTGGGCGGCAGCTTCTTGCCCTTGATGAGGATGCGGCCCTTGAGCTCCTCCGGGGAGGGCAGGTAAGACGCCACAGGGTTGGGGGGCTCCAGGTACAGCTTCTCCCCCAGCGTCTTGCGCAGGCACTGGGCAGCGAGTCGCTGCTGGGGGGCCGAGCAGCGCACCACCAGGCAGAGGATGAGGGGGTAGGCGGAGGCAGTGAAGGCGTGCTGGTCAATCAGCCCCACTACGGCACGGAAGGGCACGCAGGAGGCAGCTGAGGGGCTGGTGTAGACCACGGGCTCACCCTCGGGGCCATCCCACAGCACCAGCTCGATGCTGCGGCAGCCCAGGCCCAGGGCACTGATGTAGCCAGTGATGTCTGAGCGGCCCCAGAAGTTGTCCTCCAGCAGGCAGGCGCTGTGGGCAGAGCTGATGTAGTAGTGGGAGAGGGGCTGTGCCATGTCCTGGCAGACCTTGCGGTGCTGCGGGTCAAAGATGGAGCAGTCAGCAGAGAGCAGGTAACGCGTGAAGCCGTCAATGGCCAGGTAGCCCTTCTCCCGGCCCTCCTTGGAGGGTTCATACTTGCTGACGATCTCCAAGCACTTCTCCTCTGTCACCCCCTCCATGCCCTGCTCCACCTCCAGGAACATCAGCAGGTCCTTCACACCCAGGTATTCCTTGTTGCTGGAGAACTGGACCAGCAGGAAAAAGATCTCAGGGCGGGTGCAGAGCTCGCAGTATGCCTCCACGAAGAGCTCGCAGACCACCTCCGTGCCAGGACGCTCGCTGGCCTTCTGCAGCTCCTTGAACTTCAGCTCGATGGTGGAGGTCTTCATGCCAGGGTTGAGTGCTTTGATCAGCTGCACAGCCCGGGACACGGGGATGCGGCCAGACTTCTCCAGGTCAGCAAGGTCGAAGACAGAGGAGATCCAGGACGTCCGGAGGCTGGGGTGGCCAGTCCCAGGCGCCTCAGGGCTATGCTTCCCATAGGACACCAGGTAGCGCAGCCCCATCACCCAGGCACTCACCACATCTGCCGAGCTGGCCACCAGGTCCAGGGACTCGTAGTTATCTCCATAGATGATGGAGAAGGCGCACTCGTCGGGGAACTGGTCAGAGAGGCCATTGCTGCGCAGGACCGGCGTCTTCTTGCCCACGCGCACCTCTTTGACCGATTTGATCTCGATCTTGGCCTTCTCTGAGTCCTTCTTGGAGGGCTCCCAGCGCACGGAGCGCATGTCGGCGTCCAGCACGAAGAAGCGGCTGTACATGCGGGAGTTGGAGCGCACCTTCTTCAGCTCGCAGCCCTCCAGCATGAGGGAGATGCAGGCGGCTGTGCTGTTGATCTTGCGGTCATTGGGCATGGAGCTGAAGGACACCGTCTTCTTCTTCTGCGCCGGCCGCTGCCGAGAGCCATCCTGCCAGGGTGGGAAAGGGGCAGAGCCATCAGGGACAGCCAGGCAGCACACGCCCCACCAGTTCCCGGCATCCTCCTGCCCCATGGTCCCCCTGCCCCAGCCCAAAGCAGTGCACAGCACTGCCCCAGGGCGCCCCAGGGTGCCCCAGCGCCACGCTAAGCCCAGTCCACTCCAGTCCGCCCCTCTTCTGGGGGCTGGGAGCCAGATCCAGCCCTGGCTTCCCTCACAGCTCATTGCCTGGCTTATTTTAACTCTGCTTTCCTTCCTTCCTTCCTGCTCCTGGCCCTGAGCTGGATCCTTCCCCACTGCTTGCTCACCCTCACAGGCACAGCCATGCACCAGCACAGCCCCTGCCTCCTTGGCCAGGGGACCAGAGGAAAACAGACACCCGGCATGTGATGCATGAGCAGAGCTGCTCCGAGGGAGCCCGAGACAGGTCCCCCACTCTTCTGTGAGGAGTGGGGCAGGACAGCCCCTGCCAGTGCTGCATGCTGGGGACAACCACAGCCACGGCTCTGTCCCACAGAGCGCAGGGTCACAACGGCATGGAGCTGCCAGCACATCATGCCCACACTCTGCCCTGCCTCACTGCAGGGAGGGGGACCCAGCTGCCACGGGGCTGGCAGGGGCAGGGGATAAGGGGGAACAGCAGGGCCAGGAGTGTATTATGGGATGGATTTCATTAAGTAGCACAGTAGGAGGAGATTTAATCCACTTCTTCAAGATTATGGTGAGTCACCTCTAATCTGGTGGTGTCTCTGTCAGAGGCAGGTCCCGCTCAGCTGCCCAGGTTGGAGGTGAGGGGTTGCTCCCCTCCAGTGCCCCGTGAGCTTCCACAGCTCCCGCACGGGGCTGTGCCTGGGCAAGCCCATCCCGTGCCTGATCCTGCAGGGTCGGGATCTGCCCCACGGGGTCAGGCAGCCACAGCCAAGGGCATTCGGGATAGGTCGCACAAATGGATGTACGATTTCCCCAGGGAATGGGGAATCCTCCAAGGATGCCCGGGACACAAAGGCCCAGGGAAGGAGGAACCAGCACCAGCCCTCAGCCCCTTGTTAGAGCCAGGCATATCCTACTATCCTGGAGCTCGGATGTGGTGGCTGTTTGCATCCTCTCGCTGCCAGATTGCTCCAGGGAGCTGGCCGAGCTCCAAGACTCTGCCTCGGTGCCAGCCATCCCGGGTCGGCAGGCGCTCAGCGGCAGGTCACGCCATCGGCCAGCCCTGCGGGGAAGGACCCGACGCCGGATGCTTCCTGCACGCTGCAATCTGAGCGCCCCACTGACAGGCAGCCCCAGCCGCAGCCGCAGCCCCCAGCTCGCCGCGGGGCGCTGGGCTCCGAGAGCCGCACCTCCTGGCCGGGCGGGACCCCCGCCTCTCCGCAGCCCCGCTCCCCGCCCGGCGCACCCACCCCGCGCGGCTCCGCACCGGGCCCCACAGCTGAAAACAGGAAATCCATCCGGAAAGGAAACACGGGCGGGGGGCCTGCGTGCACCCAGCGCCACGGACCTGCTTCCAGCTGTGCCCGCTGCAGGCAGCCAGACACACCCCGCCGGTCCCCCGACTGCCCCGGGTCAGGGCGACAGCCCGAACGCCCGCCCTGCAGACCCCCACCCTCCCAGGCTCAGATAGGGGACTTGCTGCAGCACTTTGGGTGCAGATGTGTGGCACAGACCCAGATGTGTGGCACAGACCCAGAGGTGTGGCACGGACCCAAGAGCGCCCTGCAGCACACGGGCTCTGCTTCTCCCTCTGCATGGGCAAGCCGCGAGCAGGGGATGCGAGGAGATTCCCGTCTGCAGGTGCCCTACGCTCCTCAGCGCGGCCTGGGGACCGGCAGGGAAGAGCCTCTGCTCCCTGGCAGCCCCTTCACGGGCTGTTCCAGGGGATCTCCAACCCGGGGCACAGCGCGTGAAGGGCTGGGCGAGGCACAGCAGGAGCAGCGCAGGCAGGTGACGAGTAAGGCAGCAGTGGAGCCGGGAGGAGAGGGCGCCCATGGCCATGAGAGCACGGAACGGCCCCAGACAGAGGGCAGAGCTCGGGCCGGAGCAGGGATCCTGCTCGCTGTGCAGGGCTCCACGGAGCTAAGCACAGACCGCGATGCCGATGCCGACCACGATGCCAGTGGTGAGCATGGGCTCGCACGGAGGGCACGTTCCAGCCCAGCTGCCTGTCCTGCCCAGCTCTGCAGCGTGTGTTAAGCACCTCTTCAGCCAATTATCTCCTGCATTAGTGCCCTGGTGAGTGCTGATGCCCTAATCTCAGCCTCCACGTGACGGCCACGGTTACCGGCCAGGTAACCCACTCTCAAAGCACGGGATGGAGAAGGGCCCAGCAGTCGTTCCTCCCTTCCCTTTATCCCCACGTCCGGCCGTGGTGTGCTTCATCTGCAGCTGAATTCCCCAGGTCCCGGGTCTCCCCAGTACCCCTGTCCCAGTCTGGGCAGCGTAGGCAGGGGTGAAGGCAGGCAGCAGCCCCGGAGCTGAGGCAGTGGGAGACCAGGCACAGCCAGGGCTTTTCCACTGTCGTTTGTTCCCTGCCAAGAAGAGAGCGACTGACACATCCACTCCCCGCGGCACCAGCTGCCGCTCCCCGGCGAGGGGCCATGGAGTCAGACCCCAGCAGAGGCAGCACACAGCTCCTGGGGCTGCTGCACAGTGGGAAGGGGGCTCAGGGCACAAAACAGCAAAATGCTGGCGAAGAGACACCTCCTGCAGCAGGCAAGAACAGATCCAATGCCCTCTCCAGCATCCTCCCAGCCCACAGAACCTCCAGCCCCCTCTGCTTTCAGTCTGAGAAGGAAGAGGAGAGCAGGTCCTCTAGCCAGGGCACAGGGACACTGCAGGGGCAGCTCTAGACCCCGCTGCCCCAGGCTCCTCTGTCTCCACACAGCGAGTTGCACTTTCAGATTCACTCCTCCAGCCTTTTCTGGAAATCCCAAAAAACAGCAGAGCCGGCAGCTCTTTCCACATGTGCCTCCACTGCCGCTCAGGCCCCAGATGGACTCGGAGGTGCACAATGGATCAGCACAAGCTGGGGACACTGTTCGGGTCTGACCTCCCCCCGGGCCAGCGCCCCTCCCCCTCCAGCGCTGGCCCTGGGCCACCCGACCTTCACGTGAGGCCAAATCCCGTGGTGACGCAGGTGGTGACAGGGATGTGCCCGGCCCGGGAGCAAGCGAGACGTTCACCACCCCCAGCTCGCGGTGCCCACGGGTGGTCCCTGGGCAAGGCAGGATGCTGGCCCATCCCGAGAGGAGTCGGAGACCCCGGCAAGGTCCCCAAGGAAACCGGGCACAGACCCCGCCCTGGCACCAGCCCCTGGCTGCACGGGAGCACCGGCACCGTCCCCGCGTGGGCACAGCCCGGCCGCCCCCGCAACAGTTTGCAGCGAGAGCCCAGGCGGGCGCGGGCAGGGACTCAGGGTCCTGACAGCGCTGTGCAGAAGGCTGGATCCCGGGGACAGAAGAGCGGGGCTGGGGCACCACGGAAACAGCCCCCTCACGGGGTATTAATAGTACCGGAGCAATCCCAGCTTAAAATAGGCTGCCGGGAGCAGGGAGGCGAGTCCCGGGCGGACGTGACCTATTGTGTCAGCGAGTAGCGCTGGCATCAGCACAATCAGGGGCGTTCATTTAGGAAAGCACACGTGTGATCCGCTGCCCACCCAGGTGGGAAACCCCCGGGACCCTCCCTGGACGGCCCGGCAACACCAACACCAGGTGTTGGGAGCAGACTGCAAGCTGGTCAGGCCAGGCCCAAGGCTCAGAGCTTGTCAGGAGAGAGCACGAAGAGCAGAAGCTGCTGGAGGGGAGGGAGCGGGCATCTTCTCACGGGAACCCGGGGGTGTCCTGAGCGCGACCGGGTGATGCTGCATCGTGGCCATAGCACTTGACAGGGCGACCCACGGACACTCCACAGAGCCGAGCCGAGCCAGATTGTGCCCTTGGGGACCCTGGGTCCGGGCAGGGCGCGGGGACGCCGTGTCAGACGCGGTGTGACCAGCACCACGGGCAGGTGGTGACCCTCGGTCGCCCGGAGATGCGGCTGCTCTGCAGCTCCTCGGAGCCGCTGCACGGGGACAGGGGGAGCGAGGAGCGGCGGACAGAACCGGTGCGGGGGGACGCGGGGCTCGGCGCGGGGACACGGCTCGGCACCCCAGCGCTGCGCAGGTGCCGGGCCCGGGGCGCGGCGGGGCCGGGCCGGTGCGTTGCTGGTGCGGGGCTCTCACCTTCATGATGCTGGCCCGGGGCGCGGCGGGCGCGGGGCTCCGCTCCGCCGAGTCCTCGCGGCTGCTGCTGCCTGAGCCCGAGCCGNAGGGGACGAGCCGGGCCGGGGGCGGGGACGCGGCGAGGATGGGGACAGGCACGGCGCGGCCCCCTCGCCCCGGGCTGCAGCGGCGGGGCGCGCGGACGGGCACCGGGCACCGGCACCTTCCACCGCCGGGGCATCCCCCGGGCTCCGCCCAGCACCGCAGCGCCCGGGCCCGGCAGCCGCCCCATCCCTGTGGGACCCCGGCCGAGCCCGCACCCTGCAGCTGGGCACGCAAACCCAGCCTGGCACCCTTCAGCCGGGCACCCGCACCCTCTAGCCTCGGTACCAGCAGCACGAATGAGCCTGCACCCAAAACAAGCTGCACCCTGCATTCAAATCGACCTTGCACCCTGCAGCCTGGCATCCAAACCCAGGCGAGCACTCGGCAGCCTGGCCCTGCCCAGCGGGTTCCACCCCACCGACCTCCCCTCCCACCGGGTGGTACCCGGGCAGTGCCAGCAGAGCCGCCCCGTGCAGCCCCGGCCCCCACGGCTCTGCCAGGCAGGCAGCTCAGGGCTTTTGTTGGGGGGTGCTCCCAGCCCAAGCAGGAATTTTGCTCCAGTTTTGGGATCCAGCAGGGATGGGAGCGCAGGCCTCAGCCAGGTTCATCCCTGGCGGGGGTCTCGGCTGTGCCGGGGGATGCTTTGCTTTGTGTGAGTCTTGTTTGAGACATCACCTCCTGCCCACGGCCCGGCTGCCCTCCAGCAGCAGCTGCAGCACAGCAGGTGCCCCACACGCCCTCACCAGCCCTTGAAATAACCCTTAATGAGCAGGAGGGGAAATGACCAGTCCCTCCCGATGGTACTCACGTGCCTCAAAGGCACAAAGAGCCCGGTGCCTCCAGAGTGCAGCAGCCACTCAGCTGGTTAAATATTCATGGTGCTGTCCATTCCCCAGGACCCCCGAGAACAGCAGCAACTCCTCAGCCCCCACAGCAGTCAGACTGCTTGAGCAATCTCTTTAATGAAGATTAAAAATAATAGTCTAAAAAATCAATCCCAGAGTGCAGTCCTTTATTTATTTTTAAAAGATAATCCTCCTTTATTTTGCGTTTGGTTTTTAAAACATTAAAAGCAGCCCTCACTGGAGCTTATTCTTAAACCAGTGGACATGCACTGAAGCCCAGCTGGAGCTGCTCTGTGACACCTGCCACCACGAGCCACCTGAGCCCTGCCCGCAGTGGCCCTGCCAGGGGACAAAATGCCACAGGGCCCCAGTGCTCAGACATGAGCCACGGCTCTTCTGCTCCTCCTGCTCCTGCAGAGGTTCCCATTGAGCCCTCTGCCTCAGCCATGGGCTGTGGTGCACAATGTGTCCCTTGGGACAGGCACAGGCACTCACTCCACTGCAGGTGCTGCCAAGGCACTGAGTGAGGGGTCCTGCAGCTGCAGGGTCCCACTGCCCCGTGAGGCTCCCAAGCTCCTGCTCCATCTCCACAGCAGCACTGAGTGCCTGCTGCTGCCACGGATCACAGCCAAGCTCACTGTCTCCATCTGCTCCACTCAGCCAAACTCTTGGGGATGGGCACCCTTGCCCCCATGCCCCCCCACCCCAGGGACACGGCCCCTGCTCAGAGGGTGCATGCCAAGTGAAGCCCGGGGTGGAAGGGCCCCCAGGCTGCCCTAGGAGATGACTGATCCCTGGATGAGCCTCAGCAGCTGCTCCTCGTGCAGGACCCTGGGCATGGGCGTGGGGGAGCCCAGGGCTTCCCGCAGGCGGGTGAAGGTCCCGGGCCTCACCAGGTGCAGGCGCAGGGGCCCAATGCTGCCCTTGAAGCGGAAGGATTTGTAGATGGGGAAATCCTCCTGGAGACACTGGTCCAGCTGCAAAGAGAGGGCAGCTGCCTGTGCTGGTGCCACGCTGCCATACCAGTGCCCTTCAGGCACCCCACACAGACCTAGAGCAGAGCCCAGGTCCTGCTCACCTTGTAGCGCTGCCCCTCTGACAGGTCCCGCAGGCCCTGCAGCTCCACGAACACCTCGTAGTGGGGGGCACAGGGCCCCGAAGAGTCACCTGGAGCAGAACCATGAGTATGTTAAAGCTGCCCACAGCCCCCAGCCCTCTGGGCACAGCACAGCTGCAGACCCCCATGCAGTGCCAGCTACACTTTTAGGGGGACTTGGACAGCTCAGGGGAGCTCACCCAGCAGGCTGCTCTCCACACAGACATAGTCAACCAGGCGAGCGCCCGGCCACATGCTCAGGGTGCGGCACAGGCTCTGGCAGAACTGCTCCTCGGGGATGCTCTCACCTCGCACGCTCAGCGTCTGGCTCTCCCTGCGGTGCAGGGACACAGGGTGGGTCACTGGCACCCTCCTGTTAACCCTGCCTGTAAACGAGCCCAGGTCCCTAAGGTGAGGGAAAGGCAGTGGGGTGTCCTCACCTGCGCACAGGTTCCACCATGGGACACTGCTTGTGGAAGCCGGTCACCTTCAGCACCTCCCCAGTACGGCACCTGCGTGGGCAGGGAGAGTGTGAGGGGGAGATGAGTGCGTGGGGCTGGGGCAGGCAGCCCCCCCAGGACTACACAGCAGGGAGGAGGCACCTGTGCTGTCCTGGCTGGGCTGTCACAACCAGCCCATACTCGCGTCCCTCCCAGAGTTCATCCAGCAGCACTGTCCGTGGCTCCTTGCTGGCCGGGCAGGGCAGGAACTCGCAGAAAGCCCAGTCAGGGCACAGCAGGAATCGAGGCACTGGCTCCGCTGGCCACAGGTTTACACCAAGCAGGGCTGGGCAGAGGCAGCACGTGCCAATGTGAGCTCCTCAGACTCCGCCATCCTTGCCCACAGAAGCCTCACCCCTCTCCCAGGGGCAGAATTTTGCTAGTTCCAGGATGCAGGAAGGCAATGCAGCACAGACATGCACCAGCATCTGCCGGGGCAGGGAGATCTGTGCTGCCATACGGCAGCAGTTCCCTGTGGGCACCCAGGGCAGGCCATGGGGACACGCCAGCATAGGGGACACTCACCTCCTGCTGCCTGGTAGAAGGGGCAGTAGAAGGGCAGGCCCCGGCAGTCGGCCTGGCGGAGGGAGTGGCAGTAGAGCCGCTCTGCACCGTGCATCGTCCTCACCACCACCACCTCCAGCTGCGGCCACAGACGCAACACGATGCCCTCGAAGCCGCGGGCGCACTCGGCACGGAGCTCGGCTGCCCGGGCAGCACCGGGGCTCAGCAGTGCCTGCAGCTGCTCCCGCACCCCGTCGGGCAGCCCGGGCTGGGGGCTCAGCCTGCCCAGCTCCAGCTCCTGGGCCAGCCGGGGCCATTCAGTGCGCAGGACCAGCAGCGCGTCGTGCAGCTCGGCCGGCAGCCCGGCCTCCAGCACATGCAGCGCACGCCGCCGCAGGGCGAAGAGCAGCTGCAGCCGCAGCGCAGCGGCCCGCGAGGGCACGGCGCCCGCTGCGGCCGGGGTGCAGTACAGGGTGGGCAGCGGCCACCCCGCCGGGGCGCGGGGACAGCCGGGGCTCCAGTGCAGCAGCGCTGTGCCCCGGCGGGCCAGTGCCCGTGGGAAGGCGGCGCCGAGGGCATCCAGGTAGAGCAGGGAGCCCTGCGGGGGAGGGGAGGGTCAGCAGGGCGGACCCTGCGGGGATCCGCGCCCACCCCGCCCGCCGCTCCCCGTACCTGCAGCCGGGGGTCGGTGTCCCAGCAGCCGGGGAGCAGAGCCCAGAGCCGCAGTGGACGAACCGGATCACCCGGGGCTTCGTCTCGGCAGGGCTGCCCCAGGGGGTGCCGCTCCCGGAACTCCTCCGAGCCTGCCAGGAGAGGCATAAGCTGAGAAGGGCAACCATGGGACCGACCCCTTCCCGGCCCCCGCGCCGCAGCCCCGCGCTCACCGCCGGCCGTCCCGGTGCCGGTGCCGGTGCCCAGCAGGCGCCGCAGCCGCCGCTCCTGGCTCAGCCGCACGTCGCTGCCCAGAGCCTCCAGCCGCCGCCGGTACCGGCCCCCGGAGCGGCGCAGCGCGGAACGGACTAGGCGGTGCCGTAGCGCGGGGATGGCCATGGCCACAGCCACGGCCACGGCCATCACCGCCGCGACCGCCACCGCCGGCAGCATCGCGGAACGCGAACACCGCCCCAGGGCAGGGACCCGGCCCGGGACCCTCCTCGCCCACCCGGCTATTCCGCCTCCGGCAGAAATGACGAAGAATTATCGCGCCCGGCACCGCCCCCCTCCCCGCTTTACTTTTATTTTCTTTTTCACCTTCCCACAGCACACCCCGGGCCCCCCGCTCGGCGTAATTGAACCCCGAGTACCAGCGCCCTCTACCCCTCCATCAAGAGCAAGCTCCTTCTTTGGAAAAACAGGGCAATTGATCCGGTTTACCTTGATTTTTGCCCGGAAAAACGGCCCCAGCCCCAGCCCAGCCCCTGCTCTTCAGGGCAGCCCTCCCGCCCGGACAGAGCCCCCCGGATCCGCCCAGCTTGTGCCAACGGAGGCCCGATAACTGCCCTCGGGGATAGGAATCCCGAACACCGGGCCCAGCCCCAGCATTCATCCGGCGCACCCGAGGTGAGGAGCTCCCCAGAGGGACCTGCCTACGTCCCAACACACACGTGGCACCCAGAGCTTTTGTGTTACAAAAATATTCCGTGCTTTATTTACTCTGTGATAGAAAAATAACATGGCCAGGACCGCAGAGTTGCCCGCCCAGGCGAGGGGAGAAGCAGCGGGCAGAGGGCTCCGCTTCCCCAAACCCCCTGCATCACACCCGACTGCCCTCACTGGGTGCCCTCGCACCCTGCCACCCTCATGCTGCACCGGCTCCAGAGGGGACGCCGAGCCGGGAGCCGGAGAGGCTCCTGCATCCTTGGGGGCAGAGGAGAGGATGAGCTGCAGGGACCCTGCCACCGTGGAGCAGAGCACCAGCACGGGCTAGGGGAGCCCTGGCAGAACTCCTCCTCTGCCCCCTGCCCTCAGGCACCCCTGGGAACGGAGCCGCGGGGGAGGACAAGAAGGCGACATGTACATTCTTAGTGACGACTGCGAAAGCGAACCTGAGGCCGGGCTGGGGGCCCCCAGCCCAGCAGCCCCACGGGGGGCGAGGGGCTGGCTGCAGGGCCAGTGCTGGCAGAAGCGGAAAGCCGAAGCTGGGCCTCTTAAAAGGAACATACAGGAAAACCATGCGACAAATCCGCTGCCGTTTATACAAGGGCATAAACACCAAAGAGCTGGACGCCAGCCTGTGTTTCGGGGCAGCACAGAGCAAATCCTGGGGGCAGGGCCCACCCGCTGTCCCCTGGCACAGAGACACGAACACAGCACAGTCCCCGCAGCGCCGGGGCCAGGGGCAAGGGACCAGGTGCCTGCCTGTCACGACTGAGCGTGGGGGATCCACTGACTGTCCACGGGGCGCCGCAGCAGCTCCTCCACATGCCTCGCCACATCCATCGTGTCTTCCAGGTCAAAATCACCCTCAGGGTCCAGCACGGGGTCGGGGCTGTGGGAGGCAGGCGGTGAGGGGAGGACCAGCTGCAGCAGTGCAGGGATAGGGGTGTGATACTTACTTCTGGGTGTACATGTTGTAAGGAGGCTGGGAGCAGACGGCAGGCGAGGGTGCCTGGTCCATGTAGGTGGCCCCTCCAGGGGCAGAGTCTCCTGATGCATTGACAAACCTGTGGGGATGGATCTCATGAGCAGTGGCATGAGACAGGATGGCAACTTCACCCGCGGGGCACCCAACATGTCTCACAAGGCTCAGCACCAATGTGGCCATTGGTGGTGGACCTGAGCTCCTCCGTGCCCTGAGTTCCCACCCAACCCAGCCAATTAAATGCTGGGAACCCATGGCAACCACTGCCCAGGATATGCCTTCACGGTCACACTTACTCTGGCACCACTTGCTTGATCTGTGGCTTCACGTATCCATCCACAGCTTTAGCTAGAGAGAAGGAGGCAGCACTGAGGCCCCAAGCTCCAGCACACGCCACAACCCCAGGCAGTGCTGAGGGCTCACACGTGGCCAGATGCAGGACCCCTGTGGGGCTGGTGTGGCCCTGGGGCTGGGAGATGCTGAGAACACCAGCTCCATCCTGGCTGGATGCACAAAGGAGGGGACACATGTGGGGTGAAGGACAGCGCTACCTGGCGTGGACTCACAGAGAACCGGCGTGTAGTACTTGGAGAACACCTCGTCCTTGGGCCGGTCGGGGAACACGTAGATGAGGTAACTGAGATCCCCGAGGCGGTCAGCCAAGGAGCGAATGGAGAAGTCCCTGGTGGTGAAAGGCATCAGGTTCCAGAACATCCTCTCAGCTGCAAGACAAGCGTGAGGATCACGGTGACTCCCAGAGTTTGCAGCAGCTCCTGGCTGTGCTCTGGACATGGGCTGCGAGGTCACAGCAAGCAGCAAACAGCATGTCCCACACTGCATCCCTCCCCCAGCAACAGCTGAGGATAAAGCACAGGTCGCCAGAAAATGAGATAAGGTAGGAGGCACAGAGAAGCCAAGGCAGGTCTGGCCTCATCCTGACATGTTCCCCAACCCTGGGGTCCGTGGGGCTCTGTGGTGCTTCTCAGTCACGTGGCCCTCCAAAGGACGCTCTTGTGAACGGCAACAGACTCCTGCATGGGGTCAGACCAGCCCTGACAACCCCTGCACTGGGGAGCACCACCAAGTAACTGGATTTCCTACAGTCCACATCATTCCCCAGGGCTGGGTTGGAGGGTTCAGCCTGGTCTCTCCTCCCTGCTGCTGCCAGCACTGTAGCCTGGCACAGCCATGGCTGCAGTGAGCGAGGGCAGCGCCGCTCCCCACGGGACAGTCGAGGCATTCTGGGGGCTCTGGCGCTCGCCTCTTTCTTGAGAATGGCTCCAGCATGCCTGCCATGGCAGTGCCAGTACTCCAAGGGCATCAGGGTAGCCTGGCTGAGGCCAGGGATACTTGGTCCAGGGATGCCAGTGCCTGGCACACACTCACAGGAGTCGAACTTCCAGGCAATGGTGATGCCACCGATCTCCGAGTCGCTGAAGCGCAGAAGGAAGGTCCCGTCGGGCTTGTTGATGAGCAGGTCGTGAGCCTGCTGCTTGTTGACGAAGCCCAGGATGGCCCTAGGCAGAGCAGGGCGTCAGGGCTTGGGGCTCAGGCCAGGCAGCACAGGCCAGGGCGGCTCTTACCCGTCATTCCAGTGTGGCTTCAAATGCTTCTTCAGCACCTCCATGACCCCATCAAACCACTGCCAGAAGGTGTAATTCCTCCCAGGCAGGTTTTCCTGTTGAAATCCCCAGAGAATGAGAACTCCTATCACCAGCCTCTGAGCCTCTGTTACACAGCACAGACATTGGGTGCAGCAGCAGAGACTCAGGGACCCCCAGCTAGGTATGCCCCATCCAGCCCCACAAACACGAGCACTGGGGCAGAGCCCAGGCCACTTACCCGGTTGAACTGGGACCAGGACACTGTGGTGCTGCTGTAGTCCTCCAGGTGGGAGCTGGTGCTGTTGAAGAGCTTTTGTGCCAGGAACACCAGGTTCTCCTTGGTCAGCCCACGGCTGCTCTGCACCTCTGCCTTGAACTTCATGTTGAGCGCCTCGCAGAGCTGTGGCCACTGCACCTTGTCAGGCACAGTGAATGGCACGCGGCCCTGGGGGCAGAGAGCATGGTCAGCACCAGCTCTGTCTGATGCCTCCAGGCATGTCCCACCAGGAGGCTGAGCCCTGCTCCCACACCGGGCAGATGGGGCCTGTCCTACCCCCATGGCACTGGCACTCACGGGCTCGGCAAAGGCATTGTCCCAAAGCACAGTGGCCGTGGCATTGTTGTCCTGGCTCCCATGCACAATCACCACCACAGGCAGGGACAGTGTCTGCCGAGAGGAAGGAGACCAGAATGGGGCACCAAGGGAGCATCACCCATGGGCACCCACGTGGCCCCAGCCCAGCCCCACTCCTGTGGGCATAGTGCCCATGGCTTGCCTAGGGCCTGCAGAAGGGACATAGTGGCTTTACCTTCACCTGGAAGACCAGCTCATTCCCACCGACGCTGAACTGCGACTCGAAGAGGATTGTGAATTTCTCCTCTGTCACTGACTCAGCCCCGCGGCGATCCGAGCGTTTGATCCGCTTCAGGGACTGCAGGGACACCAGAGGTGAGCGTGGAGGAATAGATGGGGACACCGGGGGAACACAGAGGGACACAAGTGGACAGGGCGGGGAACCAGAGGCACTCACCATGTTGCGGAAGTGGGCGCTGAGCGTCCCAGTGGCCTGGTGATACTCCATCACACAGCAGTTGTTGAGGATCTCCCCGCTGCTCTCACTGCCCCAGGAATGCACACGGAGTCAGGGCACAGCAGGACTGGGAGCTGTGCAAAGTGCAGCCCTTCCCACCACACCACACCCTGCTCCCCACTGCCATGGCAGCCCCAGCCACACACCCCCAGCTCCTGGCATTACTTGCGGGTGCTCTCATTCTTCAGCAGGGCCTTGGCTTGCTGCTCGCTGATGATGGTGGCCTTCACTTGAGGGGGGTTCATGTGCACATTCAGCTTCCCCCCCACCAGGAGCCGCACGGTGGCTGCAAACTTGGTCTGTGTCTTCAGCACTTGAGGGGGCTGCTTCTCGATGATGAAGGTGCTGGGGGGGCAGAGGAATCAGAGGGGCTGGGAAGGGGGCAGGCCCAACCCGGCCCCCCACCCAGCTGGGCCCAACTTGTACCTGGTGACCAGGGCAGAGATGATGTCGGTGATGGTTCCGTTCAGCTCTGACAGCATCTCCTCCACTGGGCCTGGGATCGGCAGCTGCTGGCACAGGTGCTCGGCACGGCGGATCTGCTGCCGGTTCTGCCAGATGATCTCTGCCAGCTTCTCACACCTGGGGGGAGCAGGGCTCAGCACCCACTGGGCTCAGCACCCTCTCCCATCCCACCCCACCAGGCACTCACCAGGTCTGCAGCACATCCAAGGTGCCTTCGGGTGGGCCCCCATTCCCTGCCAGCTGCTGCCGACGCTTCCACTGGATCAGCTCATCATCCAGGATGGTGGTTTGCTGCTTGCGCAGCAGCTGCAGCGTCTTCTGGTGCTTCTCAGCCAGGTCCTGCGAGGTGGGACAGCATCAGGGGTGCAGGGACAGTGTCACAGGGCATCATGGGGACAGCACCACGGGGAACCAGGTGGGATCACTCACCACACGGTACTGCTGTAGTGTCTGGGCCTCACGGTGCAGCCAGGCCTCCAGCGATGCCTTCTTCTGCTGCAGCGTCGTCTCCCGTGACATGCGCTCCTGGGGGCCCAGCTGGGAGAGCTGGGAGAACTGGGCTGGGGGACAGGGCATGGCATGAGGGCTGGCCTTGCCACCACCCCAGGCCCACACCCCTCGGCCCCCCACCCACCTTGGAGTCGCATGTTCTCCTGGTACTGGATGATGAAGTATTCCTGTGTCTGCTGCAGCTTTTTGAGCTCATTCTCTGAGTCCTGAGTGATGAGCCGCAGCTCCTCGAAGGTCTGGTTGATCTGCAGGTGCTTCTGGGACATGGCGTCCACCAGGGAGCCAGAAGGGGAAGGGCTCTGCATGGGGCACAGGGTGCGCTCAGCATAGTGAGGGGACACTCCCCGTTCCCTGCCTCAGGGCTGCTCCCATCATCATGGAGAAGAGCCCCTGAGCATTCCCCCACCCCTGGGGAACCCTCTCCTCACCCTCCCAGCCCACACTCACATTGTTTGCCTCCCGCACCAGCCGCTGCTCGTGGTAGAGGATGTGCCGGATGCAGCGCACCAGCTCCATGGGGCATCGGTCATACGTGTTCTGTGGGGACAGCACTGCCTGAGCCAGGCACAGGGCGGGGACCCCCCCCGGCCTCGTACCCCTGCCCACAGCCCCCCACTCGCCTGCAGCTGCGTGGCGTAGTGCCCCAGCTTGATCTTCAGCAGGAAGCCGTCCTCACCCACTTGGTGGTCTGCCTTCTTCTGCAGCTCCTGGATCAGCCCCTCCAGAAGCTGTGTCGCCTTCACATTCTCCTGGGGGTTGTCGAGGTCGATGGAGTCCCTGCGTGCGGAGCAGAGGGGAGTCAGGGTAGCAGGGAGCACCCACTGCCAAGCCCAGCACCCCGGGGAAGGGATGCCCTGACCTACCATGCCTGGCTCTCGATCCACTGCGACAGGTAGTGCCGCACCTCGATGGGGAAGTGCTGCCCATAGAGTGCCTGCATCTGCCGCAGGGCTTCGCCCTGGAGCTGCTGGGCCTGGATCCACACCGCCATGGTTCAGCACCTGCGGGGGACACGCTGTCAGGGCACCAGCAGGAGACCCTTTGTGCTGCAAGGGGTCCGGCCCCGGCTGTCCCCACACCCTTGGCAGGAGTGTCCGGAGTCCCCAGTGCTGCCAGCGCTGTCTCCAGCTGCTGAAAGAAAGGGCATGCGGGGGCAGAGGACCCTGGCTCTGAGTCACCCCCTCTTTTCTAGGAACAGCCCTGGGGGTGCCCAGGCCCAGGGACGTGCCTCTGCATGGCCTCTCCACATGGTTCTCATTTCCCCTCGCTGCACCACGGGATCGCAGCCATCGCTGGCCACGCGAATGAGGAAACAGGCCAGGGGGAGGAAGGGCTGGCCAGAAATCCAGGGTGACGCAGAGCAGAAGCCCCCCCTGCGTTCACTCTGCTCCTGCCCACACCCTGGCAGCGCCAGCAGGCAGGAGCAGCCCCAGCCCCAGAGCCCACGTGGCACCACAGCCACTGACAAGTGCGCAGGGCCACGGCCACTGTGTGCCCCACGTCCTGGTGGAGATGCATGGACCTTCCCAAAGCAGTTTTGGGGGGGCTCTGGCTCTGTGCAGGGATTCCACCCACAGCCCTGGCTCCCCCAGGGGCAGGCAGGGATGAGATGGTGGCAACAGCACCTCTACTAAAATCCAGTGTGTCTCCTGTGGCTAGAGGGGGCTGGAGAAACAACCTGCAGCTGACTCTGTGAGGGTGATATGACGGTGAGTGACACAGGAGGGCCTGAGGGGCTCAAGGTCCCCCCTGAGTGAGGAGGAGTACAGTAAACAGCATTTAGATACACTCACACCCTAACCACCTGAGATTTGGCACCAAACAGAGAGGCCAGGCAGGGGTGCAAGGCCTTGGACATGTCCCAAGGCTGGGTGACCAGGCCAGAACCTGATCACAGCACTGGCTGGTGACAAGCAGAGGGACTGAGCCGGGGGGGCTGTGCTTCCCCCTCTCCCCAAAGCATTTTGTTCAGCCTCAGAAATACCCAGTGGCCCACAGGGCTCCAAAAGAGCCGGTGCTGTCACACAGTCAGGGGCACATGCTGGGGGACAGTGGCAGCAGGTCTGAGCAGCCACAGCCAGAGCCCCCGAGCCACGCACACCCGCCCCTGAACAGGAAGAGGAACAATAACCCAGAGCTGGCTAAAAATGAATTTTTCCCCTATAAAAAGGGAGGAACGTTTCCACATTCACAGAAATCACCAAGCTGGAAATGCTGCTGGCAAGGAGGGGCCTGGGGAGGCAGAAGAACGCCGACAAGGAGGAAAGGGGAGGTGGGATGGCCGACAGCAGGACATGCTGCTGTTGGAAATTGCAGACACTTGATAAGGAGCAGAGCCAAGAACAGCCAGGCCAGTGCCACTGCACCACAAAGTGACCGAAGTCCCCAGTACTGTGGGGACATCTGCACGGACACAGAGCAAACAGACACTGCCCTGCCTGTTGATAAAATGGTGATCTCTTCCCATCTCACAGTGACAAAACACTTCCTACTCCACTCTAGCATGTTGTTAAGCAACGAGTCTCTGGCTGCTCTGTGGTGAGCTGGCAGGCACCGCATTTGGCCAGTGCCAGCCTGGGAGCAGGAGCACCAGTGTCACATCTGCCTCTACAAGGGGCTGTGGAGTGGCTGACAGTGGCAGAGCTCACCTGGTGTGTGCCCCAGAACACCATTTGCACCAGGCTTGAGCACAGCCTCCACGGACATTGTCAGTGCAGCAGGACATGCAATCTCTCTTGGGGGAAATTTGTCTCATTTTTGTCTCTGTGTCTCAGCTGTGGACAAACCAAACCTCCCCATGGCTTGCAGGGTACTTGACCACCCCAGCACAAGCAACTAGTGCCACTTGCCATGGGCAGGCTTTTGGCCCAGAGACTCAGCACCTCTGTTTCAGCATAAGCTGCAGCACCACAGTCCCACCGTGCAGCTGGAGCTGCCACTGCCAGCCTTTCCAGGCAGCCCTGCCTCCTGCACCTAGCTGCTGCTGGCAGCACTGCCCTGGCCTGGACCATGCCTAACATCACTTTCCAGCATCACACTCCTCAGTGGCACCACCAGCTGCCCGAGGGATGGGAGCCCAGGGACAGATCCACCCCCACGTCCAGGGACATTCACCCACCCCAGTGCCACCTCCAGCCCAGCAGCCCCGGCAGGGCCACTGCAGCCTCCAGCACGGCCGTGGGTCAGCCACGCACGGCAGCCACCGGCCCCACACGCACTCCAACAACTGCAAGAGGCAGATAATTGTAGTGGTTTAGGCTACTTTGCATTTACTCGCTGGCAGCGAGCTGGAACCCACCCGTCACTGCGGCTCGGTTAACCAGCAGCACTCGACAAGCCACAGAGACGCGCTCACCAGAGACTTATTGCCTGTGAAGGGGCACAGGAGCAGCTTCCCGGGGTAGGACCACTGCTGAGGACAGACCCCAGAGCTGTGGGGAGGGACCCCAGCAACGCAGGGACTGAGCAGAGAGATGGCAACAGTCACCATTTCTGCCTCTTACAGCCTCACTGCCCAGTGCTGATGGGGAAGCACTGCCAAACCCAATGAAAACAGGAGAAATCCACTCAGAAAGGGCACTCAGAAAGCCAGAGGCAGCAGCGAAGAGAGGAGAAGATGGGGAAGGTGACAGCTCTGCTGGGGCTGGGGGCAACCAGGAGACTGACGTGATCACACTGGGGACGGGTGACAGGCACAGCGGCAGTAGGCACCAGCAAGTCCCAAACTGCAGGAGAGCCAGAGCACATCCGTGGGCAGACAAAAGGAGGGAAATGCCTCACAGGGTGAGGACGGCAGCAGCAGCTTCCCACGTGCCACGGGCACGACAAAATCCAAAACACAGGCAGCAGCTACCCCGGGGCCGGAGCACGCTCACTGCAATCTGCCGCGGGACGCTCCCGGCACAGAGCCAGCCCGAAGACCTCCTGGTGACCAGGACACCCTCGCCCTGATGCTGGCACAGCCCCCGACAGCAGCAGACCCACGCCATGAAGGGCCAGGCAGGGGCCAAGGGCTACGCAAAGGCCTGGGGGGACCACCGTGCTCTGGCTGGGACCCCCCCGCCCCACTCCCTCGGCCCCCGCAGTCCCTCCGCCGCGGCGGCTCCCGCACTGCCCTTGCCCGGTGCTCCGGCAGCCCGGGGGTCTCCGGAGCGCTGTCTTCCCGGGGCAGGGGCGCGGCGCTGGGCCCGGCGGCAGCGGCCCTGCGCCCGCCGCAGTAAACACGGACACGTGGTTTCTCGGCACCTCCGGGAACCCGCGATCGCTTCCAGGTCAGAGCCGGCCTCGCCGGTGGCCGCAGGGCCGGACCCTGCACCCTGCGCCGCTGCCGCCGAGGGGCTCCGCTGCCGCCCCCGGCAGGCCCGGCGGGAAGCTGTCCCGCAGCCCTCCGAGGTGGGCGGCCCCGAGCGAGATCCCCGCAGGGCAAGATCCGGCCCCCAGAGGAGCCCCGGGCACGGCGGAGGTGACGGCCGGGAGCGGCCGCTCGGCACGGCGAAGGGCTCCGGTTACCCCAACGCACAGAGCCACCCGTCCGCCCTCAGCGGCCGCTGTCCGCAGCAGCTCCCCCGGGCCCCGCTGGAGCCGGGTGTGCAGTGCCCCGTCCTGCAGCCGCACTCACCCGCTCGGGCCCCGCTCTGCCCCGCGCCGCTCTGGCGTCCGGCCCCGGGACAGCCCGGCCACGGCTCGGGGCGGGCACAGCCGGGCTCCCGGGCGGCCGTTTCGCTGGCTGCGCACTACAGGAAGGAGCGGAGAGCAGCTATTTCCTTCCAAAATGTCAGGTGCCTGCGCGGGACAGCCTGCCCCCGACTGCTGGCAGCCACCTCTGCCCCTCACAGCGCCCCGGTGCCAGAGCAGGCACAGCCTGTCCTCAGCCGGTCAGTGGCACTGAGCCCCGGTGGCTGGCTGAGAGCCAGGGATGGGACCCCAGGGACCCATGCAGGAGTTTTTAGCATGGGACACAGGACACACTTACCTGCACCCTCAGCTTCTCCCACAGCCCTGGAGCAGAGCCTGCAGCCAGAGCACCCGGTGCTGCTGAGCACCCCCAGCCCTGCTCAGAGCTGTGGCACCGGCACACTGTGGAGCCAGCACAGGGGCCCAAGGGCTTCTCGCATGTTTTACACTGGCCTGTGGTTTCCAGCTCTGGCTGGGAGGTGGCAGCGCCCACCAGCACGGGAGCGAGCTCCTTCTAGAAGCTCCATGCTTTGATGGGGTTGGTTTGTCTCCCACAGAAAGTGGCAGTGACTGATGGCTTTGCCCTGGTGGCATCGGGGAGGAGGCAGCCGAACCACTCAGCCCACACTGGAAACATCTGGGGCCAGGTACCGTGACACTCATGAAGGAGGCGTGGCTGGCTCTGGTGATCCAACGTGCCCCCCAAGAGCAGAGGTGACAGGCCTCACAGCAGCAGAGTAGGTAGGCAGAGCTGAAACTAGTAGCAGCAGGACTATCCAGGTGTCCCAGCAACTCTGGGAGCCAAAAGCAGAGAATTCACACCATTACAGGAACAAGGAAACCACATGCATGACCTGATGCTGTCCAGAGGGGACAGCAGCCCCACACAGGCAGAGATGCCCCAGGTGGGGACTGGTGCCAGGGGCATCAGTGCTGGGGGCTGCCAACAGCTCATCTCACACCACAGCCAGGCTCTCTGCCTGCCAGCACTTGTCACCCTTGGGAAAGGTCTTCCTCCTCACTTCAGATTTCTTCCAATCAGAGAGGCCCAGAAACCTGCGTCAAACCAAAACCACCAAAATACCCAGCAAAATCCTTGAATCCAACGGCTGGAACCTCGAGAAAACCTCAGTGCACCAAGAGCCACCCTGGGGCAGCCACAGCCAGATAGAGGCACTGCCTGGGCACCAGTGGGATTCCTTCAGACTCTGAGCACGCAGCAGGACCAGCACTGGTGGGCAGGACACATGGTGCAGCCACACCAGCAGAGCCCAGTGCCCAACCAGCCCCATGGGCACAAGTCCAGTGTGGCTCCTGCAGGACATCTGCCGTGGGGAGCCCAGTCCCTGCCAGCACTGCTGCTGCCCCCACCACAAACCCCCAGACAGGATTAGAGAGGCTGGGCAGAGCTTTAATTACTCCTGGCTCCCTGGGGCCAAGCAGCCGAATTAACTGGCTTTGGGGCTGGCACAGCAGGGAGTTGCCAGCTCAGAGTTCTGGAGCTTCCCCTGGCTTGGTGGGGGAATCCCAGGGCAGGCACAAAGCCACTGATCACTTGCAGCATCCCAGACTCTGGCCTTGCCTGGGCAGGGCTGTGCAGCTGCCCCATGCCAGGACACCCAAGGAAGGGATTTTCCTTCCACGCTAGTAATCACCAACCCAAGTCCCTGTAATGCCATGCTGAGGGCACAGCCCTGGGGTCCCACAGGTTCTGTGGCAGCCTCCTGCACAGAGGCCAAATCCATCCCAGCCCCTGGCTCGGTGCTAATCCCAGCTCAGACCTGCGCCAGCCCAGGAGGGACAGGCCAGGCGAAGGACCTGAGGATTAAGCTCATTTCAGCATCGAATTAGTCCCGATTGGGGTCTGGAGACACAATTTCATTTTCTCTGCCATGCTCCAGTGAGCGCACACAATGGCACTAATCCACCCACAGCCAGACTGGACCTGCTGGGCAGGACCCAGGTGGGCTGGGGAAGATGTGGGCAGCACAGGCACTGCTCTGGCTGCATCCATCCCCTCACATCAATGCCATGCTCCAGCTCTCCTCAGGGCTGGGACACGGTGCAGGAGCCTCCTCACCCCTGGCATGGCTGTCCTGTAGGGCCAGCCCAGCTGGCACAGCATGGGCTTTTGGATGTCTGGTGAGCAGGGAGAGCCAGAGGGACACCAGAGCAGCTCCTGCATGTCCCCACTGCGCTCCCAGAGCTCATCCCCAGCAGCTGCAGCAGCTCCACACACAGAGATGCTCTTGCGCCAAGTCAGCGGAGCAAGATGGAGAGGAGGAAAGCCTTGCCTTTGGAAGAGGGGATACACAGACATCTGGGGATGCTGGCAGGAGAGGGGACTAGTCAGACAGAGAATAAAACAACCAAAACACCGGTGGTTTGCGCAACAAAATTCTCAGTCAAATCGAGAGAGGGTGAAGCACAGCGCGCATCCACGCACACACAAATATGTCCAGTTGGGTTTTGGCTTTCCTGGCCCTGGGATGGGCTTTCCAGCCCCTGAAGCAGCAGCAGAGCCCCTAGCCCTGAGCTGCACCATAAGCCTCACCACAGCATCTCCATAAGCAGGGCCAGAGAAGCTGCACCCCTGGGCCCACAGCCCAATAGCACCAGGGTCGGGTGTTCACACCAGAGAGGACAAAGATCATTTTACAGCAGTTCCAGCTGGTGCAGGGACTCAAAACTGCCAGCAAGAGCAGCCTCTTCCTCTGCTAAAAGCTTTGCAGGACCATTGATAGGGATGAGAGGCCAGACAGAATGAGCACCCAGCATGTGGTGGGCAGGGCTGGGTCGACGCTGCTCTGGCTCTTTGAGGCAGTGGCTCTCCAGCACCAGCCTTTTCCCCAGTTCCCTCCCCAGCAGAGCTGCGCTATAAACCAGGTCATCACGCAAAATTACACTGAAAGTGGAGATTGCAAAACTCACCAGTGACTGTTTGAACTGGGAATGGGTTGTGACTGTGCCTGTGGTTCAGCTATGCCACTGTGGCTGTCCCAGCTCGGCAGCACATCATTCCTGGGACCCAGCAGGACCCAGCACTCAGGGAAGTACTGGGCACGAAGCGCCTGTGAGCAGCCCGTGCTCCCGGCCCCTCTGGTGCAGCCAGATTCTGCTTTATCAGCAAGTCAGCTCAGCCCTATCGGCCAGGAAGCCGTGTTCACAGTGTGCCTCCCCCTCGACGTTTCCCAACGCGGCGGGAGCAGCGGCATGCAGCAGCCTACCTTTTATCAGCCAGCAGATGTTGCTAGAACTGTTGCTGCATGTGAAATTCAGGCATGCCCAGCACCGCTTGGATCCTTGCACCAGCCATGCGGTGCCAGGGTAAACACCCCCGCCCCCTTCCTCCCGGGATCAAAACACTTGGGGGTTGCAAAATAGACACCCCATGAAAGGAAAGGCATGCCACAGAAACATTACAGCTGTCGAGGCTACTTCTCCCGGAGCGTGCCGGAGCCCCGGAGCCAGCACAGCCTCCCAGGCTAGAGCTGCCTGCATGGCCACAGAGCCGAGTCCTGACCCATCATGGCAAGGTGGGGACTCTAACACTAATCCTAACCCTAGCTATGCCCTGGCTTCCCTGCAGTGGCTGTTTTGAGGGCAGCACTCACAGTGTGTGGGACACCAGGAGTGTGCAGGCAGGCAGAGGGATGCTGCCTCCAACGCAGGTACCCAGGGGATGCCAATGGCAGGGACGTCCCATTCACCCACTGCCATCCCACTGGGCCTGGGCTCCCACTGGCTCCCCAGGGCTGCTGTGGAGCCTGTTGAGTGTGGCCCAGCTTACAGTCATTCCTTGCAAACTAGAAAGTAATTTCCCAGCTGACGGGGCCGCTTCTCTGTACTCGGCCCAACGCAGTCGCCACTCGCCACCCACAACACAGCAGAGTGCAGGGAGCAGGGATTTTTTGCAAGCAGGGTATCTGAGTTTTGCTATCACTCGAGAGAGAGCTGGGAAACCCCATGGCAAAGCCTTCGCAGTCACTCTGGAGTCAGCACTTCCCCTGCAGTGAGAGGGGAAGGTCCCTTCAGAGGCTCTGTGTGCCCTGTGCTAGGCATCCCCAACTGCAGCTCCCTGTATGCTAAGAGCATCCCTAATCCTGCCCCAAAGCACTGGCCTTGGCACAAGGCAGGTGCAGCAGACCCGGTGAGGTGGCTCCAGTGACAACTGTAGGGACCCAACACCCCCAAAGCAGGGCACTGTGAAAATGTCACAAAACACAGAGTAAGTGACAGCCACCCGTCACACCCTGCTCCCAAGCCCAGCTCTCCCATGTCCCTGCACACAGGCTGTTGGCACCTCTCAGCACACACCAGAGCTCCTCCTCCTCCTCATGCTGCACCCACAGCACAGCAGGGCACAGCACAGCCCTCTCCAGCCTCAGGGATGAGCAGCTCCCCAGGAACAGTTATAAAACCTAGGGAGAAAGGCTCCATCTTCACATCCAGCACCTTGGAACCACATCAGGTCAGGCTGCAATCCTGATGGCTTCAGGAGCACAAGGACCTGGGCCAGGAGTCAGGACCCGGAGGGCAGAGCTCCCACCGTGGAGGGCTGGATCCTGGTGCCCATGGCAGCGGCCAGACTCTGCAGAGCAGCTCACTGTGCCTGAACTAAGTGCCCCCTCGCATGCCCCTGCTGGGGCTCACACTGCTCTGGGCACAGGCACGAGCACTGCAGGGACCCAGGCTGGCCGCAGGCAGCCAGCACAGCGAGCCAGCCCACAGCCAGGAATGTCCTGCTCTAACCAA
This sequence comes from Irena cyanogastra, assembly GCA_013397155.1. NCBI lineage: Eukaryota > Metazoa > Chordata > Aves > Passeriformes > Irenidae > Irena > Irena cyanogastra. The sequence goes on from VWZV01017542.1 coordinate 577,894, forward strand.
GCGCCCAGCACCACAGGGACATCGTGTGCCATGCCCCTGCTACGGGCAAACCACGCGGAGCTACCCCGAGCCCAGCCCCGTCTCCCCTCCGCAAGGCGCCCCAGGCACTGTCACCAAACTGCCGCTGGTCACCGCCTGTCCCCGGCCCCGTGCCACGGCGTGCCCAGCACGGCGCACGGAGAATTGAACGGGCCAACAACAACCCCGGCCCGTCGGTGGTGCCCGCGCAGCTCAGGGCGCGCTCAGCAGTGCCGGTACGAGCTGAGCACTGGAGCCCCGGCGGGAGCTGCCCGGGGCCGGCCTGGCACGAGCCCGGGGCTGGCCGGGCACGGAGCCCTGACAGCTCCGTAACCCGCTGGACAGGTGGCCGCGGCTCCCGCGGGCTCCCAGTCACCGGCCGCGCTCGAGCTGGGTGAAAGGCCACCGGGCGCTGCGGTCCCCGCGGTGCCGCCGCTCCCGCCGGGGAACGATCCCACCCGCCCCGCAGCGCGGAGCCGCGTGTGCCGCCGACAGCAACGGGGCCCGCACTCCCGCCATCCCGGTTCGGCGTGCTGCCGGCGGCGGGAACCCCCAGCACCACACGGGACGCTTCGCGCTGTCCCGGATCCTCCCCTCGGCCCGGGACCGGGACTCGAGCCGCCCTCCGCGGCCGCCGCTCCGGCGGGGCCCGCGTGCGGAAACCGGNCAGGGCTCCGCCCCCGCCTGCCCCCGCCAGCACCGGGAACGGCACCGGGTAACGGGAGCGGTACCAGCCACTGGGCAACAGCACCAGGTAATGGCACTGAGTGACGGCATCGGGCACCGGGTAGCAGTGCCGGTACCGGGCACGGGATAATGGCATCCCGCAGTGGCACTGGGGGACGGTACCGGGCACCAGCACAGGTTAACGCTACCAGTACCAGCACCAGCAGGAGGTAATGGCTCAGGGTGTCATAAGTGAGTAGTGGCACTAGCAGCAGGTACGGGCAGAATCCAAAAGAGCTTCAGGATTCAACACCAGCAGCTCTGGCAGGACACAAACCAGCACCAGACTTTGGCAGTAAGTACCAGGGAAGCCCAAAGCAGCACCAAGCCTTGGTTCTGGGAGCAGGGATGACCAAGTCAGTACCAGGTGGCCACAGACATGGCTGCAGGGCTGCCTTGTGCTGACACCAGGCCCTCTGTGTGAAGGAGCCCTGGCTGCACGGTGCTCATTCCCACCACAGGCCTGGGCTGACACTGCAGCCGCGTGCACGGCCGAGATCCCCAGTGCTGCCACAGCCTCAGGCACCTGCTGCGACAAGACGCTGCATCCCCTTCTTCCAAGCTGCCACATCCCCTGCAAGCTGTGAGGAGACCCAAGGCACTGCCAGCTCCTCTGCAGTTGCTCAAACAGGTAAAGCTGACAGCAGCCATAAGAAAACCATCCTGGGGAGCTCTTGCACAGCTGGCACGCACAGCAGACTCCTCCTGGCAGCGCTGGCACCGCAGGGCAGTGGGGTAGCCCGGGTGATGGGCACCCCGGGGCACAGCTGCTGAGCGGCGCTGGGCAGAGGCGGCGGCAGGAAGCAATGCTGGGTGTGCTCGTTCTGCCCCAGCGCTTGCACCCGCTGCTGGGATCTTCGGGGCTTTCACTTTCATTACCAGCTCATCTTCTGCGGCCTGAAAATCTCCGGAGGGAAATTCAGCAAATGCAGGTCCCTCTCCTGCTCCGGGCTGGTAGAAGCACAGGTGACCCCTCCCCGGTGGGAATCCAGGAAGGAGGGGCTCGTCCCTCCTTGTGCCAGCGCTGGAACAAGATTGCTCTCACACAGTTGGTGCACCAGCAATTGCAAATCACTTGGCCACTGTGTCAGAGCACAGCCCCAGGTTCCCACCTCTCTACTGCTTTTATCTCTTGCTCTTGTACTAAAGTCCTCCGGCTCCAGCTCCTCACTGCCTCGTCCAGCTCCACACTTCCAAGAGATAAATACCTGTGGGCTGGGCAGGCACCAGCCCAGCACCTGCTCCATGCAAACGCCAGCCACAAAACGGTGCTTTCCAACTTGCCAGCCCCACTCTGTGCCTGGAGCAGCCTTGGTGAATGACTGCAGGAGTGACTCCAGCCCAAACAGCCCCCAGCTCCCACCAAATATTTTGCTGCCTGCGCTCACCCGCTTGGGAGAATCTCACGCACAAAGGCTGACACATCGCCGCTGAGCCGCTGCCAGCAGAGCCCTGGCTGCAGTTCCCACTGCTCCTGGGGTGCTCCAGACCTCACAGAGAAGTGAGCTGGGACCCTGGCAAGCAGAGACAGGCAGCCAACGTGAAGCCAGCAGCTCCCACACTGCCTGTATTCAATGAGACAGAAGAAGAGGAACGGAGAACGCAGCGCAGGGCCCTGGTGCCTGCCCACCCTGCCTGGCTGGGACGCTCTTGCCCTGGTGAGTTGCATCACGCGGACACGCGGCTTTCACAATCCCTGGCCCACATAAGCCATTGGTGCAGTCAGCCAGGCGGGCACTGGCTGCTCAGGCCAGAGAATCAAGGTCACACACAATGTCTGTGGCTGCTGGGGCTCTGTCTGGGCACCACAGATCCAGGGGTATCTGGAGGATCCCGGGGACCCCAGAGACCTGCACAGCTGCATATGCTTGGGAGAGCTGGAGGATGTACACAAAACACCCTCCCTTCCCTCTCATTTCCCTCCTTTCTCCCTCTCCTTCTGCTATGAAGGGGGAAAAAAAGGAAAAATAAATTAGCAATGGGAGAGAAAGTGGAGAGTGCTCCATGCTGAGAGGGCAAATGGAATCCAATAAAATCCAATCCAATCCAATCACAATTTGTTTTCACCAGGTCCCGAGGAAAACTCCGAGCTGGCTGGTGGGGATGTTACTGGGAGAAATTCTTCCTTTCCTGAGGTAAAGAATAGAGGAACAGTGACTGCAGCACTGACTGGCTGCCCCTGGATCTGCCCTGGAACTGCCCCAGCTCCACCCCAGCGATGCCCCGTAGCGACCCTAGCTCTGCCCTGGCTCTCTTTGAAGCCTCAGAAAGTCTCGGGAAGCCTCTGGGAAGGTGGGCATTATCCAGGCTGAGCCGCAGCCGCACGCACGGCCACCTCGCATGAGCTCAGCAGGATGCCGAATGACGCCGCGCATTCCGGGGACAGAGGGAGTCTGGAGCTTCGTAATGGATTTCCGAGAAAATTGCCTCTGTGTTTGGAGCAGGAGCGCAAAGAGTGCAGGCGGAACAGCCTTCCGCTCTAAGTGGCATCTCAAGGGTCTTAATTATTTCTCAGGAGTGGAAACATTTATTTAGGCGGCTCTGGCGAGGTCCTGACGCTTTTGGCTACTGCCCTCCGGGCACATCCTGTGTGCGAGGCTCCTCTGCAATGCTCCCTGCTGCTCCCGGGATGTGCAGGGTGCTGGGCTTGGGCGAAGCACGAACAGCCAACCACGTCACCTGCGGGCAGGACACCGCCTCGGCTCCATCCCCTCCTCCTCACTGGGAAGCAGGACGTCTCCTGGGGGAGCCCAGCCCCATCCCATCCCTGCTTTTCGTCCATCACACTCCCAGGTCTCTGCTGAGGCCACAAAACCCTGTTGTGATAATCCAGCCCGGCTAATGTGAAACAGATGAATCCCCACATTAGTCACAGATTCACATGTTCCCACAAAGGTCCCATTGGAGAACCAGTGCAGATGGGCCCTGCGGGGTTCCAGCCCTGGTGCTGGTGCAAGGGGCAGCCTGTAGGAGTGAGGCCAGCAGCCGAGGGGACAGGGCAGCAGCACAGACCCTGCCAGAACCCGGCCACCCATGGGCAGCACACGACTTGGAGCCGTGGGCAGGGCACAGTGGGGGCACCAGAGGCGCCTGTGACTGGCACAGGCTCAGCCTGGTGGTGCCTGGTGCCAGTAGGAGGGGAAGATCTGCTCCAGCAAAAACCGGAAATGACATTTTATCCAAGGGAGAATTTCCACAGGAAACCTCTGCTTCCAGCCACTCTGATACAGCTGGAAACAACGCAGCAAACGCCTGGCCTCAGCAGCCAAGCAGTGCCATTGCTTGGGCAAAGACTCTTTGTTTCCTCCACGCTTCCTCCAGCTAGGAAAGAACATCCAGTTTCTGCTACTGAAACACCCAGGACAGGAGCCTGACTGGGTCTGCAGAGGGCACCAGAACCCCCCATCAGCTCAGTGAGTAACTCTGCAACTAGGGGGGCACGGGGGGGGACCCTGCAGCACCCACAGCTCAGCTGGGACCAAGGGCACAATCATCTCATGCCCACCCCAGTGCCAGGGCTGGCTGGGGGCACAGGAGCGCACGCACCGGGGCTGCACTTGGCCCCCACCCCACGCTGGTGCATCCCAACATCCCTGCACATCCCCATGCATCCCTGTCCTCTCCCTGCATCCCTGCTCTCCCTTGCAGAGCTCAGGTTGCCACAGCAACCGCTCAGTCCCAGCAGCTGCTGCCACCAACGTGCTGCCACAGGTCAGCCCAGTCCAGCGGCTGCACTGGGGCCAGGGCCCTTCACCCCATGTTGGGGTGAGCAGAGCCCTGGGTGCTGGTGCCACCACAGCCAGATGCTGCATTCTGAGCCAGGATAGGACACCTGTAGGCAAACAGGCAGGTTGTGCTCTCCTGGAATGGCTGGGAGGTGGTGTTTTTGGAGATCACGCTGTGCTGGAGCTCTGGGTCTGACCTCTGCCACATGTGGCAGTGGAAGCCACCACTGCTTGCCTCTGCTGTGTATTTATCTGAGTGTGATGCAATATTTATTTGACTGTTGTGTTCTGAGCACTGCAAGCAGGGATTGGGATGGCTCTTGGCTTGGGCAGCAGTGGCATGTGCTCTGCAGCTCAGCATGTGTTACTGTGGGAAGATCCTACCCAGCACCCAGGAGGGCAGAGGAGACCCTCGGGCTGGTCCTTGGGCAGGTGGCAGCTGAGTCCCGGGGTCTCTGCCTTCCACCCCTCACTGCAGCCCTGCTCATTCAGCTGCTTGGCCCCAGAGATGGGGCTGGAGCCACAGATAAACTGGGGCCTCTCTAATCCCTGTCTGCTGCCTTATTCCCAAGTAATTGTCAATACTGCACAGCTCAGACACCCCAGGTACCAGTGGGACCCTACACGAGCGCCTGCTCTGGGCTGCCCCTGGTCCAGGGCTGCCCTGGCAGGTGGCTGCCCATCCCCACGGGGCCGCCCTGTGCCCGTCACGCAAGTGTCCGCATCCCAAGAGGATTATCTGCATTTGGAAACCCCTAATCCGTTTGCACGCTTGGCTCAGACACCGTCCCCACTCCTCCCCACTGTGCTGTGGCCCTGGGCAAGAAGCAAAGCCACCCCGTGACCTCCTTTTGGAGCCACAAACAACCTCGTGCCCCACACAGGCAGAAAGCAAGGGCTGACTGGGGCAGAAGGAGGGGGACAGGATGTTGGCAAGTGTCCCTTGCCCCAGTTGCTGCTGGTGCTGCAGGGGTTTCACCAGCACAAGGACCTTCCCTGGGCACTTTCTCCTGCTGCCCATCAGGCTCCAGGAGTTCCCAGCCTGCTGCTACCCAGAGCATTGACAGCAGGAACTCTGAGCTGGGAGCTCCCTGGCCCCATTACTCAGGGCTGGCCCCTGCCTGAGTCGGGCAGGTGCCAACAGGGATGCAATGGGGCCAGGGAGCTGAGGAACCCCTGATCTGCAGGAGTAGGGAATGAGATACCACATTCCTGACACCACATGGTTGTGGCAGCCCCAGGGGTTGCAGATGGTTCCTTAGTCCTGGGTTCTCAACTCCATCCTGCAGCTGCCAGAGGGGAGCTGGTACCTGCCAGGGCAGGAGAAGGGGGTCCCTGCCCACGGGCTGGGCCTCATTCCTTTGTGCACTGCCCCCCACCCACAGCACCCTGGGCTGCACCACTGAGACAGGCAATGATCCAACACAGCTGCCTTGAGAGCAGGAATGGGGTTATGGGGTCTGGGCAGAGCCCTGGTTTGTTTGACAGTGAAATGGAGGGGTCCTGGAGTGGGGCTGGTTCCCAAAGCAGAGACATGGTCAGCTCAGACCTGAGCAGGATGCTCCAGGGCACACAGAGGGCAGAGAAGGCGCTAGTGCACCTCCAGCACCTCAAATGATGCAGCACAGCCAGTTCCACATGACCTGCATGAATAATCCCCCTAATCCTGCTCTGACAGAGAAATAATCTCTCTCTCTTGGCCTCATCAGAGCACAAACCCTGGAATGATCCTGCTCTCCATGGTATTGCAGAGGGCTAGGGGTGCAAGTGCTGGGGTGGGATGCACCAGGGCCCCGTGGGCAAAGCGTGTCACTGTCACCAGCCAGTGCTCCCAGCCTCCTACACCCAGCCAGCCCCTGCCTTGCAGAGCCTGGGACCTGCTGCCCCCAGCTCCAGCCTAGTCACCTCCACCCACAGCTCATCGACCCCCAGGGCAGAAGCACTGACAGGGGCCCCAGTGCAGCCCCAGACAGCCTGGGCTGAGAGCAGCCGGAGCAGGGCCCCAGTGCAGCCGTGTCCTCCCACGCTGGCACCAGCATTTCCTTTACACAACCGGAGGAGACCCGGGTGTGTCTCTGGGGCACAGAAAGCAAGCACGGGCTGGGACAGGGCGATTGCCCCCTGCACGCCCTGGAAGGGCCCCGCAGGCCCCGAGGAGGGGCAGCTGCCCACGCGTGCCGGGCAGCGCCGGAGCTGGTTCGCAGCGAGCAAACCGCAGCCGTGGCACCGGGGCTGAGCTGCACTCACAGAGGCCCCAGTTCCCGGAGCAGGGTCAGGAGGGTGCCGCAGGCACAGCCAAGCTCACACCCCAGAGCACGCGTCGCTTCAGGGCCTTTATTTTGGAGAAAGTTAAAGCCTGTAGATACAGCAATAAAATATACAAAAAATAAAATTTTTTACAGTATTGAATGCTGCCAGGGACTGCGGCTGGAGGCAGCTACGGTGAGCGAGCAGAGGGGCGAAAGGGCCCTCATCGCCCCTGAGCATCCCCAGGGCCAGCCACGGACCCCCCATCCTGCTCCCACACAGCTTGGAGGGGCTTGCCCAGACCCCACAGCCATGGGGATCCTCCCCCCTGCCCTCTGGTTCCTGCCCACCAGCTGTGATGCAGCTTGGAGGGAGCAGCTCTCCCACTGCCTTCCCTGCCCCTCCACTGCTCATCCGTGTCTGTTTGCCCACTGCATGGAAAGGGCAGGAGGGCTCCCCCAGTTTTGGTAAATGCAGGACCAAAAGCACCAACCCCCCAGATGTCAGGACATCTGTCCTTCACAACACCCACGTCACTGTCCTGCACTGCCCCACAGCAGGTTCCTCTCCTCACATCCACCTGCTCCCTTCAACTCTTGCCCCTTCCCACCTTAACTGTGAGGGCCAACCTCCAACAGAAACGCCACATGAAGCCTCTGAGAAGCTGCAGACCCCACGTCTGGCCCCTCACAACCCAGAAAGAAAGGGACAGGCCAGGTGCCCCACTGTCAGCCATGCTGGTTCCCCCAATTCCACAGAGTCCAACTGGTCTAACTCAGCACAGTGCTGGAAACAAGACCATGCTCCCAGCACCGGCCTGGCCACAGGGAAACCAGGGCAGCCCCTGTGGCTTCACACAGCTCCCCAAGGGGGCCAAAAATGCTGTTTACACACAGGTGCCATTACTGGGTAGCAGCACTGCCCTACCCCAGGGACACCAGCCACCCCAAAAGGAGCCCAGGCTGCTGGCATTGGCCAGACCACTGTGCCCCAAGCAGGAAGCTAGGGACAAGCACAAGCAGCTCCTGAACCTCTGGGCTCCCAGCAAACCCATTCTGAGTCCAGCAGGGGCAGTGCCTGCTGAGTCCAGGACAGGAGCACCTGGATACATCCACCTGCAGCTCTGAGCCCTGTACTGGTCATCCTGGCCAAAACCAGGGCCAGGTGAGTGCAGAGAGGGGACTCACCCCAGCACCCTGCAAGCTCTAGGAGGTGCAGGAGCAGCAGGGCAGACCCTACCACATGGCAAATCCCCTGTGCAATTCCAGGCTTGTAGGGTCTTTTGGGTTTGGGTGTGGGCAGTCAAGGCAGCAGCTTCCAGCAGTAGGACTGGGGCTGTGGAAGCGTTTGTAGGAACTGTGGCTGCAATCGGAGGCAAATAGGCACTTGAATGAGCAAAAATAATAGAAAACTGTTATGGAAGGAAATAGAAAAAGGTTCATCCCCCTCCCCCAGAGATGAGCAGCACCACCCCAGAGAGGGGCTGCGCTGTTGGGTCAGGTGAGGACCCGACCCATTCAGGGACCCTGGCCCCCAGCTGTTCCCGAGGGCAGGCCCGGAGCAGCCGCAGCCGAGTGGGACAAATCCAGGGGAGCGCTCAGGAGGTGGGAAGGCTGAGCCCAGGGCGGGCCCCGCGCGCCGGCGCAGCCCCTCACATGGGCGAGGACGCACACTCTGGGGTCAGCTCCATGTCGAAGGTCAGCGACTCTGCGGGCAGACACAGCCAGGGTTACGGGGCCCGTGCGGGGCGGCAGCCAGGGCCCCCTGGAGCCCCCCCCGACTCACCGAACTGCCCGCCCGCGTTGCTCTCCGCGCCCTCGCTGCTGTTGCCGAACTGCATGAGTGAGTCCAGGGTGCGCGGGGACATGGGCAGGTCGATGGTGTTGCTGAAGGAGGTGCTGTCCAAGGGAGAAGAAACCTCTGGAATCGGGGCCTGGCCAGAGCTCTCTAACACCCCCTCTACCCGCTGAGGGGCCCCCGGGCATGGCCCAGCGGCCCCCAGAGCTCTCCAGAGGAAAGGGGCCACGGAGGGGAAGAACACGGCTGTGGTTTGGGCAGCAGTCGGAGCCTGGCTCAGCCCCCAGCGTCACCCCAGGCTGGGAACCCCACAGTAACCAAGCAAAGCTCAGACAGAGGTGGAAAGAAAGGAAGGAAACCTCTCCCTCAAGCAAGGCTGAGCACACAAACACCCCCCAAGCACTGACAGACAACTCCCAGGAACACTCACGGGGTAACACAGATGAACTTGGTCTTCAGGTACGGAGCAGCACCTGCAAGGAGGGAGAAGCTTTGTCATCAGCCACCCAAGGACGAACCCTTCTCTCCACCCCCAGAATACAGGCAGTGCCCACCCTCTGCCCATACCCAATGAGACCCCATGGCTGGTCCCACACTGTGGCTGTGCCCTGGCTGGTGACAGCCAGTGCCATCCCCAGAGCCTCCCTGTGACAAAGGAGTCACAGAAAGTCAACGACTACCTGAGTCCGTCGCCTCCGAGTGTTCCTGGCTCTCGGAGCGGCAGTACTTCCCAAACGCCTCCTCCTTGGGGATGTCTGGGTACAGGTACACCAGTGGGGACACCAGGATGTTGGTGGCATCCATGATTTTGTAGCCCATGATGATCTCCGCAAACGACATGTTGTTCAGCTGCTGCTTGGTGTAAGGCTCCACCGACTGGATCTGCGTCTTCCCTGTGCAAGGAAGGAGAATTTTGGCACAGAACAAAGGCAGGGCTGCCTTTAGACACCCCCAGAGCAGTAGGGACAAGATGGGCCCGGGGCTGTTTAGCCCTACCAGGTACACAGCAGACCACAGGGCAGGACTGGGACCTGACTGTGTTCAGTGGCATAGAAAACTCTGCCCATGGGCAGCACGTGGGCACAGACACCCAGAAGGCAAAGACCAGCAAAGGGTGGCCAGGCTCAGAAGTTAACCCATGCAGACAGCTTGTTGGGACAAGAACAAAGGACAAGTGCATATCAGGGCATCCAAGACCCCTCTGGAAGCTGGAATGCCCAGCCAGGCACCCAGGGTGGCAAGGGTAGAGCTCGTACCGCTGATGTCCTTCTCCACCCATGTGAAGGTGATGCCACCTTCCTTGCTGCTCTCACTGAAGCGCAGCAGAAAGGTCCCCGGGGGCTTGGTGCTCAGGATGGCTCGCTCCCGCTCCTTGCTGATGAACCCCATGATGTACCTGGGCAGGAGGAAGCAAGAACAACAAAGGTGGGTCAGGGCACAGGAGCAGCTCCTCCAGCATTTAAGTCCTGCCAGCTCTGCTCAACAGCAGAACTCAGCCCATCCAGTGACATTTTATGGATTCACAGGTGAGTTTTTGCTCTGAACCAGCAAAAAGCATCCCAGGATAGCACACCTGCACATGGACAAGGCACCCCATGCCATCAGGGTGGAACCTGTGGGACCCCTTCCAAGGCCCAGCCTAACCACAGGCTCTGGGCTGGCACTCACCCTTCGTTCCACAGCGCCAGGATGTACTTCTTCACCAAGTCAATGATGTTGTCCAGCCAGACCCAGAAAGAGAAGCCTTTGCCAGCCATGTTCTCCTGAGGAAAAGGCAGAGAGGCTGCTAGCACAGCTTGGAAGAAGGGAATAGCCAAGGGAAGGTGCTCAGGGAAAAGAGGAAATTCTACCTTGCAGAACTTGGCCCAGGTGATCTGACAGCCAGAGTAATTCACACCTGGTCCTGGAAGAGAGAAAAGAACACAACCATTTAAATGGAGCTGTTCTTCCAAAGACACCACTTCCATGGTTTGTGCCATGTGGGAGAAAACCAAGCAACTGAAAATTATTCAGGCCAAAAGTTCTCAGGCCAAACACAGGACCTCAGTCTTGGATGACATGTACAGGTGGGAAATCACCCCAGGGGACAAGAGGGACGGGCAGGACACCCTCCCACATCACCCCACACTTACCCAGCAGTTTTTCTGCCAGCGTGGTCAGCTGCTCGATGCTGAGGCCGCGCTTCGTGGTGGAGGAGAACTGCCAGCTCAGCACCTCTGCCACCTGGTCCCAGGTTCCAATGGGTGGCTTGGTGAAGAAGTTCACGTTCTGCATGAGGGAACACACAGCCCTGAGTGGGACATGGCACAGGAGCAGGGCCAGATACTGCCTCAGCCTCACTCCCCAGCCTCAGTTTCCCTCTCTGACTGTGACACCCCCATCCTGACACCTGCCCTGCTGCCTTCCCACGCCAGCCCTACCTTGGGGTTGTTGGTCAGCATGTTGTACCACAGGATGGAGGCCCAGGCATTGGGCATCTGGCAGATGTTGGAGATGACCACTACAGGCAGCGAGTGGGTCTGCAAAGACAGGATGTGACCATAGGTTGGGACAACTCCCAGGGCTCCACTCAGGCCCGTGGTGGTGGAAGGCAGTGACCCATGGCTCACCTCCAGGTCGATCTTCAGCCCCTGGTGATACACCTCTGTCTCAAAAGTGATGAGGTGCAGCTCCTCGGTGACTATCAGCGAGGCCTGGGGCAGAAGGGGACACCATGAGCACCACAGGACACCCACCCTCAGCCCAACACATGACCACCAGACCCAGCACGGCTGCTGGGGCTGGCCCAGCAAGCTGCCAATGTGCTAATCAGTGCCAGTGGACCCCCTCCCTCAGGGCAGGGTTCCTGCATCCCCTCCCAGCTCAGCTGCCCCTGTCAATGGCCAGTCACCCTCCCAGGGCCCCTGGCACTCACATCACAGTTGGCTCGGCCTCCGTTCCCACACCGCTGCTCCCGCAGGGTCTGCAGAGAGAGGGACAGGCTGCAGCAGCACCACAACGACACGTGGCTGTACAGCAGCAGCCCAGGAGCTCGTGGTACCCACCAGGTGTTTGAACTCTGCTGAGAGGCTGCCATTGTTCGACTCCTCCATGTTCATGACCTTGGTGTTGGTCCCCAGGATGTTAAACTTCCGGGACCTGGGAAGAGGAAAGAGTGTGGCTGACAATGCAGTCTTGGAGTGAACGTGTGGTAGGATGTTTGCCTACCACAAAACAAGAACTAAGGACCAAAGCAAACAGTGCACTTACCCCCGAAGTGCTGCAACATCACCAGAGTCCCTAGAAAAGGGGAAAGAGACACCAGGTCATGGCAGTGGCCTTCCTACCCTGATGCAGACAAGCTGGTGTGTGGTGCTAGCTGCATCCCAGCACAAGTCCCACGAGCCTCACAGGCCTTCCCCCCTCAGTAAACCCTCAGGACTCAGCTCCACCCTGCACCCTCCCCTTCAACTGGGGGCCACACTGGCCCTCATTGTGGAGATTGAGCCCAATCCAAGGGCAGCAGCAATCAGTCCCATCCCAGTAAGCCCAGCCAGTGCCACTGGAAGGAAAGCACAGGACTCACTTGTCAATGCAGACTTTGATTTTCAGCTGATAGTTCAGCTCTGGAAATTTGACCAACAACCTGCAAGAGTCAGCAGACACAGATCATGAACATCCATGCACAGAAACTGCTCCTGCTCCACAGGGCACCTGGCACAGTCAGCAGTATGGACCAGCTCCTCTGGCAGCTCTGGGCACACCTTCACACAGGCCTGGGACATGTTACATGTTAGCCCTGGCACCTGTTCCCAGAACCTGGGAGGTGCTGGCACTCCCCTGAGCATCCTGAGGAGCTCATTTGGGCTGCTGACAGCCCACAGCAGGCTCTGAACAAACATCCTCCACACTACTCCGGGCCAGAGGCTGCCATGGAGGCACAGCTGGGAAAGGCCAAGGAAGCTCCAGGCAGAGCCTGGTGTCAAAGCAGCCTCCCTCCATGGAGGCTGGCAGGGAACATGGCCCAGCTGAGCAGCAGCTGGCCAAGGATGTGCTGATGCTTCCCACTCCCACAACAGGATTTACCAGAAGCCGGCTGCCTCCAGGAACATGGCAGATCCCCAGCCAGCCCCACACTGAGTCATGCGAGCGGCACTCCAGCCCACTGGGATCATCCCTCTGGGATCTATCCTGCTGCTATCCATCCCTTCCCAGCACCAGTGCTCCCCAGCTAAGCTGGGGCTGCATCTGCTGCAGCACCCTCAGAGAGTGATCCCAGGCTGCCCTCCCTGCTCAGCTCCCCTCCCTCACCTGCGGGGAAGGTGACCCACCTGACTTTGGTGGTGAACTGCACACCTGTCTTGATGACGAGGGGCCGGTCGGGGTGCATGGGCATGCAGGGCTGCCTCTCCACGACAAAAGCACTGCAGGAACAGCACAGAGACCACAGTCAGACCTCACTGCCCACCTTCCACCCACGGCCATGGCTGGGACTGCCTGCAGCTCCTGCCTGCCTTCAGCACCTTTTCATCAGGTTCCTGAAGAGCTCCACAATCCGCTCCTCCAGCATGGGCCGGTGCTGCACGATTGGGTCACCCTTATAGGATACTTTTTGCTGCAGTTCTTCCAACTTCTTGATCTGCTGCCGGGTCTGTAGCTGCGATTCAGCGAGAGAGGTTATCCTAGGGGAGCAGGGAGAACCAGCATTAGCTCTGGCTGCCAAGCCCCCACTGCCCAGCCTGCAGAGCCCTCCTCTTCCCATACAAGAACCCATTCTCCATGCCAAACCAGTCAAGAACTGAGTGTGTCTGTGTCTCCAAGCCCAGAGTATTTTTCTAGGCCATGCATTACAAACAAAACCTGCACATGCCCAGGTGACTCCAGGGCCAGAAACTTTTCAGCAGCCTCAGAATCCCCCAGGCATGGAGCTGGGGACAGTGGGACACCTTTCCAGCACCGTGCCCACCATCGTGGCTTAGTCTAAGCTGCAGGCTACATTCACATGTGCGAGCATCAGAAACCATTTTGCAAGGACATTTCCAGAGACCAACAGCTCATTTCCACGGCAGGTGAAAGAGTGCCACTGCTCTGGGCACTGACCAGTCCCAGGCAGCTCTCACCAGTTCTCCAGCCGGTCCAGGCAGATATTGGGTGGGCCACCAATGCAGGCAATCTGCTGCCGCCTCTTCCAGTCTGCCAGTTCCTCATCTGCCAGCATCTTCTGCACATATTCCATGGCTGACAGCAGCCCAGCCAGCTCACTCACTATGCCCTGCCAAGAGAGAAAGCAGAACCTTCAGCACCCTGTGACTTCCCCCACCGACCCACAAGTTTCACCAGGCAAGGAAGAAGTCACTCAGGGCTGTGCTTGCTGCACTGCTCCTGGTTCTGGCCATGCAGGAACTATCAAACTCCAACCCTGAAGAAGGGGGATCTGCAGCCAGGGGAATCTGGAGGGCCAGTTGCCCCACTTACCCTGCGCATCTGGTCCAGCGCCGTCAGCATTTGCTCCAGCTGCTGCATCTTCTGCCGGGTCACGGACTGGTTGTTCCCGTTCAGGTCCTGCATGTCTGTGCAGAGGTGAGAAGCTTCAGCCACACACAGGGGCTCTTCCCACCTCCTCAAGTGCCACAACAACACAACGCTTCCACAGCTAAGTGCAGGCACCCTACAGCCAAGCAGGAATCTGGCACAGCCTCCAAGCAGCTCTGTGGCTCTCCTGCACCCAGAGAGGCCAATCCCTCCCCATCCCACTGCTGAGCTTACAGCAAAGCTCAGTTCAGCTCCCTCAAGGGCAGCATCAGAGGTAGAAACAGAAGACCAGGTTTCTCCAATTGCCATGCAAATGCCCTGAGCCTGAGAACATTCCCTCTGGGCCTGGAGGTTGGAACACCTCTCCAGCAAGTTTCCTTGCAGGAACACACTGTGGTTTGCAGATGCTAATGAGCTGTCATTACCTCCTTGGCTTTTCAAAGTCTTGTAGTTAAAATCAAAGTCATCCTGGAGATTCTCCACCACTTTCATCTTTTGCTCCAGATCCTGCAAGGCAAGAGATGGGATTTCATTCACAGCACTCAAGAAATGTGGTGGGGAGAGCCAAAGGTGCCCAGGCAGACACATACCTGCACTCTCTTCCTGACATCCTGCAGGTGCTGCTCCAGCATCTGCTGCTTCTCTGTCACCACAGCTGCTGTAGGATGTGTTGCCTGTCCCCCTTGCTGCAGAGAGGACAAGAAGGGCATAAGGACAGGGCTGTAACCTGGGGATGCTCCCTCCCAACCTGAGGAGGTTCTGCAGGGTCCTCAGCCCATCCCTAACACACACTGGCAGCTGGCTGCTCACTTCAGCATCAGCTCCAGGGCGGCACAGGGTCAAGGAGAGGAGAGATGGGGGCACCCAGCTCACCACACCCAGCCAGAACACCCAGGCTGAGTCCTGGCTGTCGGGAATCAGGATACCCTGGGATACCTGGCCACTGACCTGGGCTGCAGTGGCAGCTGTCTGGAGGAGCCGGGACTCTTCCCAGAGGCAGCGAGCCACGATCCGGGCTATTTCCATTGGCTTCTCCAAGTATCTGCTCTGTAAAGAGTCAAACACCCCACGGTCAGCAGGCACAAGGCAACCCCTAGGATCTCCACATCCTTGAGGGCTGTGGATGGTGAGCTGTGCCAAGGAATCGCTCGGACTCTCACCAGCTCCCCCACCACGCCTACCCCTGCCAAGCTGGCACTTCCCAGCTCACCTGCAGGAACTGCTTGATGCGGCGCAGGTTGTGCTGGTACAGGACGTTGGACTCCTGCAGGAAGCGGCTGTACTGCTGGTCGATCTCCCCCAGCAGGTTGTGGAACACCAGCGTGGCGTGCGACTCCTTGCTGGCAGCATACGCCCTGCACGAGGGAGGGAGAGCCCTGAGTGCCTGGCACGGGGCAAGGGGCAAAGCAGGGGACCATGCAGGGGGGCTCTGCTCACACCCACCATCCCCCGTGCAACTTACAGAATCACAGAATCACTTAGGAAGGAAAACACCTCTAAGATTGAGTCCAGCTTGTGACTAATCACCATCTGGTCAAGCAGACCAGAGCATCAGGCAGACAGTGCACATCAGCACCTGATGTCTGTGAGCATGTCTCACGTGCCCACAGACAGGATCCAGCCCCCTTTACAACAGAGGTCAGCATAAGCCAGCCCTGGATGGGGACAGCCCCCTGCTCAGAGCTCTCTCTTCTCCTGGCCCAGGGTCTAACACAGTGCACAAAGTCCCACTCCATGCACAGTCCTGCTTCCCTCGATGCCTCACGAGCCCCAGAGAGAGAGGCCAGTCCCATCACCAGGGGCCCAGGGAAAGTGACAGAGCTCCTCCAGCCCGCTTGAGCCCCCACAGGTGGGTGTAATGAACAAAGTCTCTTCACTGGTGTTTCAAAAGGCCTTACCAGTCCTGGCTTTCGATCCACGGGGCCAGGAACTGCCGGAGCTCCATGGGGAAGCTGTCGCTGTAGAGCTGGTGGAGCTGCTCCAGGTACCGGGTGTCGAGCTGCTGTAGCTGGTTCCACTGGGCCATCCTGGCCAGCTCCGGAGACCTGAGGGATGGCAACACAGGTGGCTCAGAGCTGGCTCCTGGCTCCCTCCTGCCAGAACCCAGCTGTGACTACTGCAACGCCCTGAAAAGGGTTCTCTCTGGTCAGAACCAGAGACAGCCGGGGCACGAGCCCAGGGCACAGTGCTGGCACGGGCAGGCTGGTCACTGGCAACAGGTAGGAATGAGGCTTTAATTTGGTCTGGAAGGCACTCCAGTCAGCCCTGCTGGGAGGCAGGGAAGTGGCTGTGGAGCTTACAGTAAGTGCGGAAGGCGGAGACTGCCAGGAAGCTACAGAAACAAGGAAGGAGCAATTTTCAAGTTCACGACTTGTATCAATGGGAATCAAACTGACACTAACAAGAGGACTCCAGCTGTGCTGGCAAATCAAGGCAGAGCTCCGCGTGACACCATCAGTCACTTCCCTGCAGAAAGTGGTTTGCTTTTCCCAAAGGTCCCTGCGCTGAGTGATGCAGCATCACTGCATAGCCTCCTCTCCCAAGGGACTCTTTCCTCATTTGTCTGGGTGTGAAGAAAAAGTGGGAACATCCTCTGTGGGCTGAGACACCAGGAGGGGACAGACATTGGCAGTGACATGGTAGTTAGAGAGGTTTTTAGTACTTCACAGCACTGAACAGCCACAAAAGCAGGAGCAGCCTCCACAGGACACTAACCTTGAACTACAACCCGCTGGTGCAATCCTCAGAGAAGTCCACATGAACCAAACCTGCTTTCAACGGAGCAACAAGTGAACACAACAGGAGAGAAGCAGTGGCCATGCAAGGTCCTACAGCCCTGGAGTCAGACCTGGCTAATGTGACAGAGCCTCTGCCATGCTGCAGTCCAAGGGCTGGGCTGTGAGCTGTGAGCCAGGGCTGCGTGTGGGGCAGCACAGCAGAGCCCCCATTCCACAGGGGGTTCAGCCCTTTGTGGCCAGTTCTCAGCTGCAGCAGCTCAGGGAACGCTCCCTCTGCCGCAGCAGCTGCAAGGCTCCAGCCCTTCCACTCGGTCCTGGAGGCCATTCCTGCATGAGCGGTGCTGCTGCTGGGGGGAAAACCCAACAAATGCACAAGCCAGGCAAGAGTGAAAGCCCACCAACCCCGCAGGGATTGCCCCGCCTGGACGGTGAGCTCAGCCGCCGCTTCCTATTGCGCCATGCCCCAGGGGCGGGGGGGCTGCACCGGCCCCTCCGGAAACAGCAGCAGAGCCGGAGCCGTGCTTCCAAACTCCTGCCAGCCCTGCTTCCAGCCCCTGCCACAGCCCTGCTTCCAAACTCCTGCCACAGCCCTGCTTCCAAACTCCTGCCACAGCCCTGCTTCCAAACTCCTGCCACAGCCCTGCTTCCAGCCCCTGCCAGCCCTGCTTCCAGCCCCTGACACAGCCGTGCTTCCAAACTCCTGCCACAGCCCTGCTTCCAGCCCCGAGGGGACAGTGCTGCAGCAGCATGGCACAGGAGGCAGGTACCTGGGCAGCCCCTGCAGTGCCCGGTGCCAAGTGGCACACACAGGTGGACCTTCCCATCAGGCTGCAGAAAATGAACCAGATGCCACATCCGGACCCATGATCCAAGCAGATGTTCCATCTGAAAGCCACAATCTCGGCATTTCAGAGCAGTGCTGGAGCCCCAGTCTGAGAGCACCAAAGGGCCAAGAGCAAAGCTCCCAGGTTGCCACGCGGCAGCAGCACTTGGATGGGACTCAGCCACTTCGCACTGCCACAAACAGCTGCAGGACAAGCCAGCTTGCAGCACTTAACTCCAGCTCCTCCTGGCACCCACCCAAGGCACTCAGACATTCCTGGAGGAAAAGGTCCTTAAGACATTCCTTACAGCAGCAGGCACCACTATCAGGGAAACTCTGATCCTGCCAGACCTGGAAGCCTCTGCAGAAGCCTCTGCCTGGCCAGCCCCACCAACGGGAAGCCACGGTTAAAAATCTGAGGGTTGAACTTTTCTGATTCCGCCGGGCTTGCCTGTCTCTGTGGTTTGCCTGTCTTCCATCTCTGGAATGGAGCCAGAGAGCAGCCAACATGGCCAGGACCAATACAGTGTGATGCAAGCTCACGGGTAAACATGCTGTCCAGAGCTCAGAGCAGAGCTGCTAAAAGTAGCTCAAGAGCTAAAGTTCATCTTTCTTTATCTTCCTGCAAGGGCAGAGCACAAGAATCAGGCCCAGCTGCACAGTGTCACCCGCAGCCTCTGGGACAGCTCTGCACACTCCAACCACCCTGCTGAATACAGGGCTGCCCTGGAAACAACCCTGCAACTGCTTTTTGCCTGCTTTCTCATCTCTAGGACACACCTGGGACCACCCTGCACGTGTGCCCCTACAACAAGGAATGAGCCCTAGGGGAGTCACTGGAAAGGGCCTTAGAAGGACCTCAGACTCCATGTCCCCTGCAGTGACACGAGCAGGATGAAGCTCAGTCACTGACAGTGTTGCACAGGCCGCATCATCACGGTGCCATCACAGGGACATGACAATGCCATCCACAACACTTCACAGAGTCCCTGCACCAGCACCAGGCACCTCGCTGCCCCCTCTTCCACACAACCACCAACAGCCCGAGGGAAAACAGCTCGACACGGCGGCCAGTCGCTCTGGCAGCACAAGAGCCAGTTTGGAAAGGCTGCAAGAAGAATTTGGCTTTGCTTCCCTGGAGTGATTTCAAAGCCAGCCTTGGAGGTGGAAAACAGCGATGCAGAGATTTGCAGCAGGAGGAGGGAGATGGCTCTGGGCAATCTCACAGCCACGGCACGAGTTCTGATCAGCCCACATGCCTGCCGTTCCTCATCTCAGCTCCCCAAGGTCCATCCCAGCCAAGCTCCCACTGCAGCAGCTGCGAGTGACACTGTCACCACGCACCCCAGGGCAAGGGACACCCAGCCCGCACCCCTCCTGTCCCCGCCACCGCCGCTCCAGCAGCTCCAACAGACGCGCAGGAAGCAGAAGGCTGGGGGAGTGACAATGACAGCGATCACTGTCAGGGTGGAAGCGGGGTCTGCTCCCCGATGTGCCCAGCGGGCAGGACCGGTCCCTGCAGGTGCAAAGGGGGCGGGCCCAGGCCAGCCCCCCCCTCCCTGCTCCACCCGCAGCGCCAGGCCCGCGGCCGTGTCCCTCCGACAGGAACGCGGGTGTCCCATGGCCCGTGCGACAGGAGCCACCCACACAGTGCCGGGCTGCAGGAGCGGTGGGCAGCACTGCCAGCCCCCGCAGAGCTCCCGGGCGGCTCCTTCTCCCGAGCTGCAGAACCCGACCGCTCTGCTCGTCACACCCAGCCCCCACGGGACAGCCACCGAGGCGAGGCCCGGTGCAGGCAGGAGGCCCCGAGCTGCGGCTGCGGTCCAAGAGGCATGTGACAGCCCCGAGCCACAGATCCCAGCCAGTGAGCCCGGGTCACCCTTTCGGCTCCCAGTCCTGCCATCAACATAATGCTCCCGGCGCTGGGACAAGCCGCACAGCCCGTGCCTCGTTCCGCACGGGAGCCCCGAGGCCGTGTCAGTCGCGGCCCGGCCCCGGCTGGACCCGGGCGGGCCGCACCTCCCCCGGTCCTCTGGCCCGGCCGGTCCCGACGCTCTTCGCTCTCCGAAAAGCCGGTCCGGGCTCTGTCCCTGTGCCGGGCCAGCCCGGAAGATCGACCCGGGCCGCACAGACCGACCCTGCTCCGCACCGGGGCTCGGCCCTCCAGTGACGGCGGAGCCGGGACAGGCCCCCCCGAGTTATCCCGCGATGCCGGCCCCGCTCCCGCCCCGGCC
>VWZV01017555.1:633-10990 GCA_013397155.1 Irena cyanogastra
ACTTCTTCCCTCAGCAAAGTGGTTTTGGATTAGTCATTGTGTCACGTGGCAAATTCCTCTTCTGGTGCTTCAACACCGTCAAGATACAGCACCAAGGAAAGCCTCCAGTAAGAAATGACTGACAGGTGTTTGACCTCCCTCTCCACCAAGGAGAAGGGAGCCTTCAAAACTGGGTTCATGTTTGTCTTGCAGCTGTTTCACAACCAGATCATCACTCTTTTTTTAACTTGTAGGATTTGTGAACAGTAGGACTGGTATGTGAGGACAATAGATCTTTAAAATTGGGACATGTTTCTTACGTCTTGTAAGAGAGCTATAAGTGGCCAAAGACCATGTTTAATACCTATTGGAGATATGTTTCTGAGGGGGGGAAATGACGTAACTGATACGCTTTTCATGGATATCTTTAAGGCATGTATTTGTACAAAAGGCATCCCTTTAGAGAAAAGGCATGCCTTATGGAGAGAAAAGTTTCTTTGATGGTCAAAACAGTTCCATGCAACAGTCATAAATCATTTGTGTTATTGTTAGGCATTTCTCATTGNNTGCTAGGCATTTCTCATTGTTAGTCTTAATCTTTTCTGCCTTTATTGATTAATTTGTTTTCTTTTAGGGTTGCTTCCTTTTTTCTCATTTCTTTTAGCTTGTCCATGTCTCTAAGTCTACTTCTGATTCTTGAGTCTAATAACAAAAAAAAAAAATAGTTTCTGTTTAATTGGTTTCTTTTGTTCGTCCCTTCAACTTTGAAAAGGACTGATGATGGTTATTTTTCCCTGTGGCCTCAAACTAAAATAAATGAAAAAGTTGTAGCTTTTAGTTTTCAATCACTAATAGAAGTATCTAAATTATTATACAAACCTATTGTTTTAAGTGTTAAGGCTTTTCCCCAGTTGTACCTTTCTTTTTTTCTAGATAGTTTTCTAGGATGTTGAGTCAGGCTTTTTTTGACTGAGAAAAATATATTAAAATAGCACTAGTGCAGCCTTTCTCCACTTCCTCATTTCCATTTTTCTATTGCCATTTATTAACTGTTTCTTAAAATGGTAATTTCAAAATATTGATTTATAATAACTCTGTTATTTTTAACAAGAAAAACCCATTTGAATATCTATGTAAGATTATTTTTTAAGCCTTTCTCTTTTATTTTGATGGAAAGCTGTTACTGCATTTCAAATTTCAAACATATGCCAAAGGTAGTTCTAAAGGCAAAAGTCAGCTTTAAAGTGTCCAGTAAAAATCTTTCCATTTTTTCAAACACTTATTATTCTTCATCAATTTATTCTGTGGCAGCATCCAAGTGGCCCACTGAGGACCACTTCTGTGTAGTAGATGCTGCAGAAACTAAGGAAAATACTGATCTTCTCTCAAAGATACATCTAGTACTTCACTGGCAAATAAAGCCCAGTTAAATCAGATGTTTACAAGCTTACTGTTGTCATGCTCAGGAGATAATCTGATGCAAGAGAACAAAAAGTACAGTCCTCTTATGAAAGAGTATGAAATAAAGAAAAAGGATAACAGGTTCACACAGTTACATTCACAGTTTCACAGTAAGGCCACAAAAGAGAGCTGCAGTTGATTAATCTGAATTTCACTATACTTCAAACTGTAAGGCTTTCCATGAAATATTTTGGTTTGAAATAATGATTATGGTCTAAATCATAGGGCTTCTTTCCCAGGATAAAGAATCCACTATTTTGTTCTAACACATAGCGAAATTCATTATTATCTCATTCTACCTTATTTTACGTTATTATCTCATTTCACCTTTTTTTGAGTTTGTTTACTGTAGAAATGAAGATATTTAGCTATCTTCCCTGAGTTCTTTCTACTAAAACGCATCAAAGCAAAACCTGTTTCATAAGTAGTTTCAACGTGCTGGCCTCTATTCACTGGTATTTCTTGGCTGCTAAACAGAAGAGTCCATTTCAAAAACTAGTTGTCATCATATCTTCTCAGAGACTGTGACTGAGTTACCCTTTGATGTCCTCTTTGATAAACAAAGTAAATAGACCTTCTGGACTCTTTCATTACAAGAAATGCCTTCCTTTAATCCTTTAATCATGCACACAGCTCTTCTCTGAACTTCCTCAAATATATTAGTACTCTTCTTGATAACTGACCTTAAAAGGTTTTGGAGCTATCATCATCACTTAGGCATCAATGATTCCTTACAGGAATTTTAAATATATTGGCTATTGACAAAACACTCACAATTCACTTTTGAAGCATGGAATCTCACTGTTCTTTCTAACTAGGAAAAAGAAAAAGAAAAAGAAAAAGAAAAAGAAAAAGAAAAAGAAAAAGAAAAAGAAAAAGAAAAAGAAAAAGAAAAAGAAAAAGAAAAAGAAAAAGAAAGAAAAAGTACCTTCATGCCTTGTAAGGGACCTTTTATTTGCTTTTAGCATTCAGGTTGTGAGTTAGTCCTACTGCCATAGGAGAGTAGCCCAGAATTGTATTACCTGAAAGGCAGTTGCCTTGAAATTGTAATGCAGAATTAGAAAACATGTTGTTGCTTGAAGCACGTTAATGTTGATTTACTACCCAATAAATACGAAAAGCTTCCACTGAGGCTTACAGGCCAATGGAGAGAAACAGCACAAAGATATTTATGTGATTAGCTGTTTGCCTAATTACAAGCTGTGGCTGATTAGAGATGTTTACTATGACTTTCATGCCGTGGTTTCATTCCCTGTATCTAAACCTCTACGTCCAAAAAGCTGCAATCTAGGCTGTGTGTATGATTCCACCAGAATTTAAAACATTTTAGCAAAGTCATCACAGCCAGTTCTTTCTTACCTCAAATTTCTATGTAATGGCCTATAAAAATTCTATTGCTGCAAAAATATTGATTAAATGGCTGATAATATGCTACCTTGCATGACAGGTGCACCTACTATGGGATATTGCATTAAGCTAATACTTTCCACGTGCTTTGATTGTGTCTGCCTCATATCACCCACCTGAACAGTACACAGTACGGCACAGAGCAAATACCTGCTGCTTTTGT
This sequence comes from Irena cyanogastra, assembly GCA_013397155.1. Taxonomy (NCBI): domain Eukaryota; kingdom Metazoa; phylum Chordata; class Aves; order Passeriformes; family Irenidae; genus Irena; species Irena cyanogastra. The sequence continues at coordinate 3,644 of VWZV01017555.1, forward strand.
CACATGTTCATATTGTACTCTTCTGTAGCACATGTTCTGAGAGATTATTCAAATGGAAAAAACAGCTGTGTTTACACCTTGACCTAAACAGAACAGCACGGATTTTCTATGTGAAAAGCTTTATCAACTTGAGGTTGGATTCAGCTAACTCCTTCTGATGTCCGTTGAGGAAGAGCTCTTATTTGTGATTCAGGATGTCTGTATACGTGGATAAGAGATTTAGGAGAGAAATTGTAGAAATATAGAAAATAAGATTCAAGAGAGCAACAAGGAGAGAAAGAGAGCCCTCTCCTCCCCCACCCCCAACAACCCCAAAAAAATCACAAAATTATCAGGGTGAAGAGAGGGGGAATTATTCTGTATATATAAGTATTTTTGTTCCTTCCATGTTTTCTGCCATTTTTCCTTCTTCAGTTCTTTCCTTTTTATCTTTCCTTTTGCCGAAATCTGGTTTCCACTTGTCGCTTGCCAGTTCCTTACTCTCTACTCCCACCTTGCCCTCTTTTCTTTCTTACCTTACTTCCTTTCTGCCTGCCTGTCTTCACTCTCCTGTACTGTAGAATCACAGTCAGCCCAAGCCACACTGTTCTCCCTTGCCCAAAATGCAGCTGAACTGTGTGAGGTAGTTCTGTTACAGCTGTTAATAACAGTGGAATGACTTGGGCTCTGCAAATCTAAGAGAAACAGCCTCTCTCACTTCCCAGGTCAGGCTGCTGTTTAAGCTGCTGTCAGAACTGCAGCTGGTAGAAGCACTTTGATCAGATAGCCAAGGGACAGAGAGAGAAGGGAAAAAAATAATTGGTGTAACCTGACAAACCTGAAGCTCTGACTCCCATTGCCATGACAGACAAACACTAAGTGCTGGTGAGAGACAGTGAAGATTTTCAGAGCTGAGTGGACTAGACCTCCTGCCTCCTTACCCAGCTCAGTTCGAAGCAGGACGAAAAAATGCTAGAGCCTTCTTTGCGGAGTGGTGATATCCACATCCATGCTTACACAAGGATCATTTTTTAAATTTATCTGTTTAGAAATAAAATTTTTATTGGCTATGTAGTCTTACTTTTGGTTCTGTATTATTCTGCCTTGCCTGTGTGACTCTTGTAAAAGCATGAGGTGAAGGACTGTACTTCGGTTCTGCAACACACTTGCCTTCTTCCAAAATTGTTTAAACTGGATAGTTTTAAAAGGCTTCTGTAAACTCATCATTTAATGCTTCCTCTATATTCTTTCCAATATCCTGAAGAATATAAGAAAAATTGGAAATATTTCTCTCCTCCTGTGCCCCTCAAAACATTGCTAAGGTTTGAAGGCACTTAATCTGCTGGCAAATTCTATTACCAGCAGCTGCTTCAGTTCCACATGAAGCTACCCAGAATTAGTGACCATGTGTAAAATGTCTTCTGCTCTCTTAGGTATCCATAGGTTTCATTATAAGTTCCTTTAAAATTGACAATCTGGTGAATACTCTGTGCAGGTTCAAAATGCATTTAGGGTAAGAAACTGATGATCTACTCAGAGAAGTATTAGTGCTGCAAAGAATGTTATAGCATGTTGCTGTTGTTGTTGTGCCACTGACTGTATTCTTAGTCTTCCCCCTTCATAGGTTTTTAATATTAATCCAAATAATTCCACTACTTTAGCTTATTAATAATATTTCTACCTATAATAATTGATTTTCATTATCTTCCAAAGCATGTTTTGCTAGCATCTGAACAAGTATAGGAGCCAAAATTGATGTAAGAGATTAGAGGATGAAGACACATACTCCCATTCCTATAGAAATATAATTCGTTAATAGCATTACTTCAGCTATAACATGAATGTTTTCCTGGACCTTTTTTTTAATTATTATTTTGCAGAGACATTTATCTAGACAACTGTTGGCTCAGTAGCTCGTTGTGCAATACCAAAAATGCAGAGAATGTGACTTTTTTGGACATTTCTGGCACAAATGTGTTTGACCCTGGAAGCACATGATAAGTCTAGTTCATGTCACTAAACAAGACTTGCTGTGCATTTCCAGGTCAGTCAGGTTGATAAAGTCAATCAAAAATCACGGGAAAAATCTGCCAATTGCTTGATAATGTTACTGAATTTAATGCAATCTGAACTTCAAACCCTCCATTTGGATATTAAAAACAACAAAAAAAATAGAATACTAAGCAAGGTTTATATCTTACATGTCCTAGTGATAGCCCTAGGGACAGCAGCCAATAGTCTGAATTGCTTTTGCAGTTCATGAGTGTCTGGGACCCACGCTTCATTCCTTTTGATCTGAGAAAGACTACTAAGTTAAGCAAGTTTATAGATAAAATAAAGTAATATCTATGTATGTTTTTAGGAGAATCTGGAACACAATGCAAAATGTTTTGCATCCAGAAATCAAAGTAACAGAAAGCTACAGATGCAGATACACCTTAAATATAGCATTACTATCTATTGTCACAAAACACATCTTATCTGAATCTCTTAGTCACTATAATGTAAATAAACTAAAACCATGATAATTACTATAGAAGACACTCAATCAACTTTTTTTAGATAACAAATGTGATCATTTAATTAAGAAAATTGTGTACCCTATACAGAAATTTCACATCTTCCTTTTATTCTTGGAATTAATTTCTTGCCTTTCTCTTATTTTGCACACATACACTTCCATATACCAAAACAAGTTTCTCTGAGATTGAGACCTCTTCTACTAGTTTAGCCTAGAGCAAATGCCTATTACGGAGTTATGAAGCACTGGAAATATACACTTGTAAACAAAATGTCAGTGACACTATAATAACTTTCAAATCCTGTTTCTACAAAATGTGATCTAGTTCTTGCTGTAGTTAAAGCAATTCTTTTCTGTTTCCTTTATTCCTTAGGTTCTCAGCCTGTCTGCTCTTTCAGGCTGACAAAATCTGCTGAAGCATTTTAAATCTTTGTCATACTGTCCTCAGATCACATTCAGGATTCTGTGGTCATATGATACATAAAATGTAAAAAGTACTTTTCATCCCTCTTTTTTCTAGAAGAAAGATGAATATTGTAGAGAAAATACTGTCAAATAATGTGATTTCTTTGTATATCAGTCAATGCATAGCTGTTACCTGCTAAATTAAAATAAAATCACTCTTTCTGTTTATTAACAGCTACATTTTTTCTCAATGGCTGTAATGTCTTCTATGAAATCTCCCATACAATTGTTCAAAAATACTTCAAAGTGAGCTTTTTTAAAATTGTTTTTCATTATTCATACAGCTGAGTGTCTTTTTCCCTTTGAGTTTGCTATTGTGAGCTTATTCTGGCTCTTCTGGGTTCACCACAACTGTTAACAGCAGCAGAGTTTGGTGCTACACCCCGCTGCTCAGCCCATTCAGACGCTGCAGGCACCGTGCTGGTCTCTTGCTACTCCTTAGGGAAGTTTACAGCTAGTTAGTCCTGCAAACATTATTCCACTCCCTAGGAAGAGAAACTATTTTCATGGTTTTTGTTGCTTTTCTTGTTACAGTTTGCACTGCCTCTGATATTCTGCCATTGCTGAAGTTACAGTTGCTGGATTTAAATCTTCATGATGTTTCCTCAAGGTTCTAAAATTTTATATTGGCTTTCCTGAAGGGCTGACGTATTCTAAGACTGAGAAGTAATTTTTCTTAGCTGGAGAGCCATATAGATAAAAAAACCCCTGGTGATGGAGGTGCATTGAAACAGCAACTTGTCATAAGACTTGGGGCTTTTTTATGCTATGATCACATGAAAATCATCATGTCGGTCTTAACATGAGCTAAATGGATTAGGCATGGTTGTAGCACACAAAGGAGTTTTTTAGTAGATTAAAATAATGAAGCAGTAGAATGAGAGAAGTGTAGTGAGAACCTGCCTGCAGATGCATGGATGCACAGGATAAGCTTTTTGAGGAGACCCCAGGCAATAGACAACTCTACGGATTGGCTAAGAGAGCACTGCACTGGATGTTGATATGCTATGAAATATCATGGGGATCATATCAGTTAATTAGTACTATTAATACAGTTTTCTTAATTGCTTAGCAAAACTATAGATTATATCTTAACAGGTTGTGTGTCAGACTAAGAAAAAAGAATTGTGTTCCTCCACTAGAAACAGCACGCCTTGAGCTCTTTGACCCAGATGTCAAACATGCAAAGGTGAATCCACTGCAAATTTACTATTCTTGCAATGAGTATTGGGATTTCCCCTGATGCAGACTCTGTGTTAAGTAATTTGTGAGATTTAGGGCTTTTTTTTCAAAAGCAGAGCAAATTTTCTAATATATTGTCTCTGTATAGTTGTTAGAGATCATGGGTAACCCATTTTCCACTACTAACAGACCAGGCATTTTCTTGAAATTCCAAGGCAGACTATAATAGCACTAATCATAAAAATTCTGTCCTAGATTTTTTTTCTTCTTATAAAATAAACTTACTTCTTGCTTGAAATGCCAGTAAATCAGTAAATTTTGCTTGCTATGAAATAAAATAATACTTACAACTATGCTAAAGGCCCAGTAAACTTAGAAATTAGCTCAAGATGTCAAAAAAATAGCCCACATTAAAACAAAAAAGAAAAAAACAACAACAAAGGAAAACAAAAACAAAAATCTGAGCTGAAGATCCTTATTATCCAATATTTAATTCTAAATGAAAATGTGCACAGGTGTTTAGTAACTGATCAGTACCTGTGAGCAACATATGTACCCAGATCCAAAAATATTTGTTCTATTACTCACACTAATTACACTGACAATTCTGTTGGGGAGATAAAATGAAAATTACCCATCACTGTTATCAAGTTCAGTACAAATTTTCAAACAATGGAATCTATTTTAATATTTCAACTTGTATTCTCAGCTTATAAGTATGAAAATGTATGATACTGAAAATATCCACAAAACAAGGATAGTCAGAAAAAATTTATTTTGTAAAATGTGAAGATGAGTTGCTTTGACCTTTTCAACTGATATTAAAAGTTTTCCTTTTAAAAGTCAGAATACTTTGCATTACTTTTTAATACCCAGAAAAAATTTTGTGTACTAAGGAGGTGTGAGATCCATCTATGGATCAACTGAACAGACATTAAGTTTATAATACCATGTGTTGTAAAATATGTCTCAATTTCTCTAAATTCCTAGGCAGATAAATGATAACAAACAAATCTAATACTACTAAAATAGCTCTTATTTAAAAAATCAACCAAACAAAACCTACAAACAAACAAACAAACAGAAATCCACATTTTCTTCCATTTGCATTTTTCTTCTATTCAGTAAAAAATTCCCCATTAGTGACAAGGAAGGGATAAATAGTATCTTATTCTTACTGTACTCAATGCCCTCCCTTCTCTTTTTCCTTTCCTTTCCTTGTTTTTTTTCAAGTATCATTCACTGCCACAGAATAGCAGAAGATTTTACCTAAACAACAGCCTGTAATTTTGTAATTTTAACACTCAAGTGTTAAAATTCAAGTTCATATACAATATCAATAAGTATGAGATATTTGCATTTCTATTTTATTCAGTAAATAAGAAAAAAACCCGTGAGAGACCCAACCTGGGAGATCAAAACTACTTGTTTTAGTTCACTTGACATCTTTGATTTTAAAATTATGATAGAGCCACATCTAGCAGAACCATGATGATCAGACAAGGCTATCCCACGCTATTCTTCTGTCTGGCTGATTAGATGTAACAGCTATTATGAAACTGAGCACTTTACAGATGAAGATTTGGTGATTTGACCACTTGAAGAGCACTCCTCCTTTCTAGACAGTTGTAATTATATCTCCTCTGCTGAGTTCAATTGGGTGAGAAGTGTAAATCTGAGACTGTTCCTATCATTTAAGCAACATGTACTGTGTTCTGCAACTTCAGAACTTCACAGCTCTGGTCTAACTTGGTATGAAAATCAGTCAGCATTTTCACCATGATATTTCCACCCAGCTATACTGTGACAACAGTGTTAGTGATAGGGGAGTCTCCAAGGCTTGTAAGGTATCTGCCAGGAATGTGATTGACAGGTCTGCTTCCCTCTTCCGGACGTAGTTTGTCCTTCTGCCTTGTTGTGAGTACATTGAGTGTGAGAGCCCCTAGATTGGCATTAATTTCTGCCAGTACAGCCTGGTACAAGGTGTACACAAGGTGAGGCAGCATGTTGCCAGTTTTAAGAAGAAAAGATTTGGAACTGACTGATGAAATTTAAATGGGATTTTGTTTTAAAGCCCCTCTAAAACTCTAATTGTATGCCTGGAAAATGGTATGATATAATCTGAACACATAAAATGCCTACACCATTTGTGTTAGAAAGCATGGGCAAAGATTCCCTCACTGCTCAGGTGAAGGACTCAGTTGAGTTTGCCTGTTTTCCTTCTGCATTAATAACTTCCTTTCTCTTAAAATGTACTATTACTTTTTATATTTTCCCCCACTGCTATGAAAGAAGAAGAGAGGAAAAAGGAGAAGTAAATAAAATTGTCTTAGACATAAGATACTAGTAACTGGTAAAGGAAATGTTGCAAAAAGTAGTCAATAAAAATATTAATTCATAATACTTTTTAAAGAAGTATGCATTTAAAAGGCAGAAATATTCCTAATTTTCAGTTATGTTGTAAAGACTGCTGTCTTCAAAAGCAGAATTTAATCCAAGATGTGTCAGTTTTATCAAATATAGTTTCCTGAGAGCGGGAAAATAGAAGGCAGTGAGGGGAGAATGACCACTTCAATGGCCTCTATAGCCAATATTCTATTACTATGGCAAGGATTCTTCTTACACCTTGTCTGCTACACAGCACCGAAAAGGGACTCCCCTCATCTCTATAGGCAAAAAATTGTGTTCCTCTGTTGGTACACATAACTGAGAGTTCTGTATTCAGGGAACTCTTGCTAGTACCTGCAATCTGGGTGTCCTCACCTTGCAAAAATAAAACTACAGTCAATTTTTGCTGTCATGGAAATCATACTGTAATAACTGAACTACTTAAATACAAATAACTTGTTTTAGCTAGATATGTTTAATAAAGACCAGGGTCATTATACTGGTGCAATAATTATGAACTTCTTGGATCACCCTCAGTATCCAAAGATTCCAACATGAAATTGGTAAAATAACAGCATATAACTAAGAAAAACACTTAGTCATTATTTAAATCTCTATCAAAGAATTCATCTGGTGTCTAAAAGATCAATTGCTCTTTTATTTTCATTTAATTTTGATTTCTAATCATAGACGCTTTATGACACATATTTTTGCATATTAAGCTAGAGCTCACATCTCACACATCATCACTTCAGCTATTAAGATAACAACAAGTAAAACCCAAGGGCAGGATTTTTCTTTTTTTCTTTTTT
>VWZV01017616.1:6292-17381 GCA_013397155.1 Irena cyanogastra
CTACACTGAGATGAATTCAACTTATGGACAAAGCTTTTTAACATGGACTCCAACTTCAACTACGTATGTACATTATATGCCAAAAGCCCTGAATGTTGTATAATAAATATTATCTATAATAAATATATATGTATCTATTATATATAGTAAATATTATCTAGAATAAATATTGTCTAGGTAGAAAAGCTGTCACTGTGACTTCTAGTTACTGCTCTCTGAATTATTTGCTTCAAAGTCAAACCAAGTGGCACTTCTTGGGTGAGGAAAGAGCAATTAACAGTCCCAGGCTCAAGAGGGGAGATATTCTGTGTGTCCCTGCGGTGACACTGTATCTGGCAGTGGCTCAAATCAGGTGCTCTGCAAAGACTGTATAAGGGTCACCAGCAAAATGCATTTTATATCAAGCACAGCTATGCTGGAAACTAAGGACGCACCCAACAGGACCAGTAACTGGAGAGAAAATTGATGCTTTACACGTAGCTCCCAGCTGTGTCCTCACATCCATCAAAACCCACTTCAAGATTAAGTATTTCATAAGACTTCCTAGCCTTGTTGTCTGCTTCTTTTTCAGGACTGTTTGGCAGATTAATAAACAAAGATTCCCCTAGTGGTTGATCCAGACCATCATTCTTCAAGCAATTAACTACTAGTTTCAAATAGCTCAAGAAATATTTCAGAAAGTTGTCTGAAGAGATAAAGAATCCACCATATCTTGTACAAATTACTACAACAGTTTGTCATTCTTCCTAGACAAAAAGGCACATTAACCTGAATTTCCATGTGTTCCATTAAGAGGCATTAGTGTTAGGTTTCATCTGATATATAGATGTCTAGTATCAGAAATCTGATTCCTATGAAAGTACTTTCAGTTGATAATCTGACATTTTGGAATATCTCTTTTAAATTAAATTGATGGAACTTCCTTGGTCTGGCAAACAGAGACCTAGAAACACACCGTGTTTGACACATAGGTCAAAATGAGATTTTTGGTTTTAGTCAGAAGGCTTGAAAATTAAATGGAAAACATAACATTTTTTAAAACAAACAAACAAAGATCTTCATTTTACTAGGTCATAGTTTAATCGATTTATCTTTTTTCAGATTCATCTTCAAGTATAACTAGTAGCCAGTGGAGATGATTGTATTTAAAAATCTGTTCCAAAGTGGTTACTCCAGAGAAGGAGAACATATTGTTTCTCAGCACAGCAATGGTGTGAGAGGAGCTTACAACCCAAGATACAATATGAAGAGGCAGAGAGAAAAGGAAGCATCAAGTATGGAATACTGTAAAGCACAGACCTTGGTGAAGGAGGAAATCAAAATATTTTAAATGCAATCCATAAAGATAGGCATAATTATTTTGACATTTTCTGCGAAATACAGAATTATTAACTATGCAGTGGAAGAGCTTACAGGCATTATGAGAAATACTTGAGTCTGAATTAGAGGAAGAACTGAGATACACAGGCAGTAACTCACAGTTCTCATCCCACAGGTTAAATGTTTATCCTAGTCAAAGGGTTATTAAATTCATGACATTCATTTAGTATGATGCACCACTTTTAAAAGTCACTCATTTTATAGAGAAGTGTAAAAGCATTTGGCCATGATTAAACTAGAAGTCAGTGTACCTGTATTATTTTTTAAATACAGCAGAGATCTTTGGCTCAATTGCCTGATATTTTTATAATTCATTTCACCGCTAAACAGCTATCAAAGACATGCCCACCTGCATCTACTTCATTCACTAGAATACCAAAATATCTTTCAGTATTCTTTCTCACAAGGACCTTCAGGAGTGAGTGATGGAGATTGTCACTGAAGAGGGTAGGACACTTCTAGCCTTTGGCAACAAACCTGGAACATGAGCTTGTCCGATAAAATAAATACAGGACCAAAGCTTAAAAAACTCCAAATAAGTAATAGCTCCCATGCCTTAGGAAATCACCTTTATTCACTAGCTGAAAAAAAAGGTTTTTGTGACCCACTGAAGTGAAAGACAAACTCCTGAAAAACTATTATTGGCACCCTTTTTCTACAACTTTCATTCCTTCCAAGATGTATAGAGTACAACAGTCATTAAGAACATGACTACTTTTATTCATATCCATCAAATGGAAATTCACATGTCACTAAACAAAAGGTGGACAGGTATGTTCATAAACTGCATCTTTGTTTAGTGGGGATCAGGACCTAGAAGTTTACAGAGTGGAAGAAAAAACTTTGCTTTTGATGTGAAAGAAGGGTAATGGGCTTTCTTCATTCTAAGAAATGTGCTAACTTAGCTATCTGTAATGTCTTACAGACTAGGAAGATGAAGACAAACAGGAAATCAAAGCACACACATTCCATGAAGAATATGAGAGCTGTGAAACATGAGACTCAGCAGTCTACTGAGGAACATCCTCAGAATATAACCATGACATGGATACTGACTGTACAGCTTTTGAGAAAGCATGGAATAGTTCACACCAAGAGCTACCTTTTGCATGGCTATAACATAATACAGCATTGTCAATTCACATTAATATTATGGCACTTTCATAAGTTAATTAGATTTACGGAGTAAAAGTCCTGACCCATTTCATGTCAGCATACAATTATAACTTTAATGGTTTAAACAAGCTATGAAAATACAAAGGAAGCATTATCATTGCATTACATTATAATCAAATTAAAATTAGCTTAGTCACAATTCACTGTGTGATTTAGTCACTGTAGGAGAATGATCAAAAAGGGTGGTTGCAAATCTGAAGCAAATGGAAATAAAATAGAAATGAATTATTAAAAAATAGGACTAGGATATTAATCAGCATATGAATATGTCACTCATCTAAGATATCTGGGAGGGCTCATGGTTACTACAGTATATGACATGGAAGAAAACCTCTGTGGGTCAATATGTAAGAATGCCTGATACTTTTCCCTAGGAACAGTTCACAGCTCTAAACAACACCTAAGAAAAAGCCTGCAGTTACACAAGGTCATTAAAGTTGTGCTATTTTAGGCAAATACAACGCCCAAATACCTACTGAAAACATTAACTCTGTAAGTATTGAGATGAATTTTTGATCTGTTAAGGATGAGATTAATGGAAGAGAAGTCATGAGGANCTCCTGTATACAATTGCAGGTTTTTTTACAAGCTGTGTATGAAGTCTTTGACAGAGAAAGTAAACACCTATTTCTGATGTTGCAGACTCTATTAAGACAGTGATTGGAAACTTGTAGAAAATCTACTTGTGATTCATTGTTATAAAATACAGGTTCCCTTAGATGAGACTTCTATGCTTGAAGAGTTCTGCTGTCATCTGACACATATTTCTTTGAGACCAGAAAAAAAATTGTTTATAGAATCTGTTTATGCTTGTTCAGAGTGCTGTCAGGAGTATAGATTGTAAGACTTGTACAATCAAATAAAGCACAGAAATAAACACTCAACCTTTTCTCTTGCAGGGAGCATAGCAAGTAACAATAAAAGGCCTGAAGAACATATTTCCAACAAAATTATTAATTTTTTGTTGTCCTCTTTCTCTTTGAAATGTGAGTAGTGATTTAAAGCTTCATTCCATGTATTGATGGAGCTCTTGATTCTAACTGAATCGTCACATAAATGTTTAAGATGCAATTGATCCTGCTTTATGGTTTTTGCATGATAATAACAGATGTTGCTAATTATTTTTTTAATGTGAATCTGATTCAATACTGTAGCAAAATATCTAATAAAGTCAACACACATTATTCTAATATTAAAACTTCACTGTTTATTCTGTTCTCATTATTATCTTGTAGGGCTGTCTTACTTATTTGCCCTGTTAGAAAATATTCAAGTATTCATGATGATTCTATTTAATTTTACTCCCCCTATTTTGAGTACAACAATACATTAAAATTAAAGTGTTACTACATTAATTACTTCATATATCTTGTTGGAAATTGGCTAATAAATATGACTAATATTTTCATTAAAATATGTTCCAATATGCACTTGAATATTCATACTTCAAAAGTTTTAGTTTTTCCTTATATTTGTTATGAGATTGATAAAAATTAAAAGCGTGATAAAGAACAACATTAAATTTTTACTGAGCCATCTGAATTACTTGGTTAGCAACACGCAGGGAAAAATGTAAAATTAGCAGAACCAAATACTAGTTGGAATTAAAAGTATAAACTTATTTTTAAGATTATAAAGATTCTACTCCAAGAATAAAACTTCTCATAGATTTGGACAGCTTTCACTCAATTAAAAAAGCAAGACACTCATCCCCTGTTTGCTGTTCAGCCAGAGACAAACATGAAGCAGCAGAGAATTCAACTTAGTTGAGAGATAAGTCCAAAGTGTAAATACATTTCCAAAACAGAAATGCTGTAGTCCCATTTAAGAAAGGTAATTACAGTACAGAGTCACAGCTAATGTTCTACAGAAGTAATTCCATCCTTAGCAATATTTTCACTACTCTTAACTTTGAAAAAATCCCTATTGGGCTGAAATTTCTCATACATAGTCTAAGCCCAAAGGGTTATTTTAAACCTTAAATTAAAATGTTAATAAAATTGAGGTATTTAATTATTGCACTAAGAAAAACGTTCTCATTTGTAGTCTTCTAAAACTGTTGCTACAACTCAGAATAATTTATTTTACTTCCTACACTGAGATGAATTCAACTTATGGACAAAGCTTTTTAACATGGACTCCGACTTCAACTATGTANTCAATCTAACAAAAACCCTATATTTTCTATTTCAAAACGCACTTTTAAAAGGAATATATCTGCAAACCCGTTCAGATCCACTGATCCCCAAAATGAACACACATTGAATTTTACAGGCAAATAAACTTTTCTTTTAAATCTAAAAACAAAAAAAAAAAATCACANGAGCTACCTTTTGCATGGCTATAACATAATACAGCATTGTCAATTCACATTAATATTATGGCACTTTCATAAGTTAATTAGATTTACGGAGTAAAAGTCCTGACCCATTTCATGTCAGCATACAATTATAACTTTAATGGTTTAAACAAGCTATGAAAATACAAAGGAAGCATTATCATTGCATTACATTATAATCAAATTAAAATTAGCTTAGTCACAATTCACTGTGTGATTTAGTCACTGTAGGAGAATGATCAAAAAGGGTGGTTGCAAATCTGAAGCAAATGGAAATAAAATAGAAATGAATTATTAAAAAATAGGACTAGGATATTAATCAGCATATGAATATGTCACTCATCTAAGATATCTGGGAGGGCTCATGGTTACTACAGTATATGACATGGAAGAAAACCTCTGTGGGTCAATATGTAAGAATGCCTGATACTTTTCCCTAGGAACAGTTCACAGCTCTAAACAACACCTAAGAAAAAGCCTGCAGTTACACAAGGTCATTAAAGTTGTGCTATTTTAGGCAAATACAACGCCCAAATACCTACTGAAAACATTAACTCTGTAAGTATTGAGATGAATTTTTGATCTGTTAAGGATGAGATTAATGGAAGAGAAGTCATGAGGATGTACATCAGGAAACACACAATTCTGGTATCTGCTGTGACTTCTACATGCTTAAAGTCTCTTGCAAGTTCTAACTCATGCCATCAAGGTTTATGTGCAGTCAATCAAGGGGAAAAAACTGGGGTTCAATAGCCAAAAACATATAAGTTTTTCATATGAATTATAAACCAATGCAAAACACACCTGCAACAGGAAAGGGGGCTTGACCAGAAATTTCTGGTGGCTAGAGACAAGGAATAAAGAAACAATTTCATATTCAACTAGGCTGAACAAGGACCAACTCTAAAAAAAATACAAGTTGTTCTCTGTACCTTTTTAAGTCTCAAAGACATTAAGTACTTCTCATTAGTAATAAAATAAAAGAAATTTACTCAGGCAAATCTTAGGTCTAAGAGACTTGTCATTTTTTCAACTCCATGAATGGAACTGTTATTGTGCCATGTTCAGCACAGTAATGGCATAGATCCACCCAGAAAAATAGACTATAACTAACTTGTTAGTTCTTTTCCAAACCTGTGTTTTTCCTGTTTGCTTCAATACGAATTGTGTGTTCATCAGTTTTCTGCTAAAAGCAGCTTGCAGATGCTGATGCAGAAGAGATTAGCAGGTGACCACCACTTCTGGCCTTGCAAGTACAGTACAGAAACATTTGCCTTTCATTCCCATAAGAAATAAAGTACTTATAAGATATTTCCAATACATGGAGACCCCAGATGTCAAAGATCAAAGGCTCATTAAAATATATTAAATTACAGCTGTGCAATGGGCTGTTAGCTACTTGTACATGCTCAGTGCTGGAAAATGAGGAACACTAATGTATCATCACTCTAACTTTCATTTAGTCCACTCAGCATTGAAGAAGGCAAAGAATTCACATTAATCAAATATCCTTCAAGATCTACCAGGTCAGCCTCAAGGGTAAAAATGCACTTGGGGTCACCTACTGTAAATCTAACTGGTGGGGGAAGGGGGCAGTGTAATGAACTTTTAAATTTGCTACCATGAAATAAAAAGCACTGAAAAAAAATCAGTTGATGCTCAGAACTTCTCTCACAGAAAAGGATCTTTTCAAACTATGTTCATGCAGTCATCCTTCACCCCATCACCTATTATTTTCCTGCAAGTTAGCACAAATCTTTCACTTCTTATTTACAATATGAATTATTCCTATAGAATCAAAACCTTGCTGGCCAACAGTTTCAGTTATGAAAATTACATAATGATTATAACAGTATATCTAATATTCCTTTTAAAATTAAATGGAATGCAATTTTTTCAATCTAACAAAAACCCTATATTTTCTATTTCAAAACGCACTTTTAAAAGGAATATATCTGCAAACCCGTTCAGATCCACTGATCCCCAAAATGAACACACATTGAATTTTACAGGCAAATAAACTTTTCTTTTAAATCTAAAAACAAAAAAAAAAAATCACAGAAAAGTTAAGTTAGCTTAACATTTCTACCAAAATACAGTTATGTTTAGGATGACTTGATAAAATGGAATAGGTAGGAACCAAGCTTATTAGCTATGATTGGATGTTCACATGAAACAATTTGTTTCATGCTGAGTTCTTTCAGTCTCACATATCATTATGTCTTATAAAGGTGTTGCAGGGCATATTAGGCTCTCAGATAAGCTTGAAAGTTTGTAATAGCCCTACCTAGGACATTAAGACTTTAAAATAAATGGGCAACCTTGAGTAGCAGATGAAGCAAGAGGTAGGAAGTTATTATGATATAGCTGAATAACCCCATATTGTGTGGTGTCGTTAGACACATTTGCTCATTTACAGTGTGAGGTCAGCAAGTAAAAACCAGCCACCTTCAAGCAAAGGTTTTCATAAAAAAGTCTTGGTTTTGTCCTGGTTCCCTCATACCAGAGGCCTCTGTTTTTGCCCAGTCATCCCAGATTCAGACACCAGTGTCCCCTGCCTTCCACCTGCATGTTTTGGACTTTGCCTTTCCACCTAGGTTCTGTCTTTCCATCTCATCACTAAGATCTGTTCTCGTATTATCTCTGGCCTGTGGCTTACCCAAAAAAATTACCATGGATATAGTTGTATTCACTTTCATCAATTTAACCTTATTTACAGTATTTACTCACCTTGGTAAAGTACCAGTGAAGTAAGTTGCTTTTTTCACAAAATCTCTTGAAATCTCTCTGCTTACAGGAGGCAGAGAAAATGGAAAAGACAAGAACATGGGTAAGTGCCAGAGACTTATAGTTAACCATAGTTCTATCTTCCCCAGTAATTCATTATCCTCTCTGTAAGACAGCTAGCAGCACAGATCCCAGTGCTTCAGGAATATGGCAGATCAGCACTAGCTTTGAGCATAAATCAGATCTCAAACTGGAGAAATTAGCTGCATGTTATTCAATTCACTGCACCAGCACCTTAGTGGGCACTAATTAATATTTTATATCTGTTAGCATGGCTTGAGCACAATACATGTATTTTCATCTCCTCTTAACTATCTTTCCTTTCAGGAAACAGTCCATGATAATGACACTTCGAGTTAGAAAAGTTTTATCAATAGTATCATAGGTC
Organism: Irena cyanogastra; assembly: GCA_013397155.1. Lineage (NCBI taxonomy): Eukaryota > Metazoa > Chordata > Aves > Passeriformes > Irenidae > Irena > Irena cyanogastra. The sequence goes on from VWZV01017616.1 coordinate 14,362, forward strand.
AGTATTCCACCTGCTCAATGAATGGCATTGTGATTGTCACAAAATGGATATATAGTGCTTAAATCACATAATCTGTGATGGCCATTTTCCTCCACTGAGTAACCAAGGCTATCTCTCTATGATAGTGTAACTAACCTTCCAATTTAAAAAAAATGCTTTAAATTATGCTGTGTCCACATGAAATGCACTCCGGCTCATTCAAAACCTCAGACCAACATTTAAGTTCCTACTTTTTAGACATACTAGGTCAACTCCTAAGAACAAAGGCAGAAGTAAAAACCACCAAATGTTGTTCACTTTTTACTTGTGTAAAAACCACTCAGAAAATAGTTGCTGGCATTGTTTTTCACAGATACACATTAAGCTGCTTAGAAACGTCAGACCTTCTGATCTCAGAGTCCCACTTTCCCAACCTGCTGCTGCATGGACCAGCACAAGGGCTGATTTACAATTTTTATATGTAGTATTCTCCAGATCACTATTCCAAGTTGCTCCTCCAGATACAGACAGTCAAGTCAAATCAAATCACAGAACTGCAAATAACACAACTTCTCAACAGTTTCAGAGTACTTTTAAAGGGGCTTGTTATATTTAAATACCTATGTGACTGAACTGTCTTTAAATACTGTGAGCAAGTTTTTCAGCAATTTTTTGTGGAGACAACAGAAGGAAAGAAAATGTATGATTAATTTTAGTGTATTACTTTCCATTGGGCCATGCTAAAAAACAAAAAGTTATAAAACTATAAATAGCTTATAAAACTTGAGCACGGAATCTAAAGTCCTGTTCCAGAATCCAAAGGTACATTCATACAGCTGGAAAGGTCTCAAAAAGCCTTAAACCTGCCTCCAGAGGTATCTAAAAACACTGCTTGCCAATACCTAGCTATTTCTCTTTTGCATTAACTACAGAAACGTTGAGTGTTTTGGCATCCATTAGAAGGACAAAGAACTGTAAACTACTTCCTGCACCTTGATCAGGCTGACTTGTGTTAAAAAGAAGTCTCCCAGTGAAATTAAGTACATAAACTTCACATGGAAATACATGTATATGAGGTCTTGGTCCTATGTCCAAAACACAGTGAGAATAACTTTAAGTACTATTAAAATCCTTTTAGAATATTTTTATTTTTTTATCAGCTAAAATCCATTATTCAGTCCTTTGTAGCTCATACACAATAAACATAAGGACCTAGTAATTCCAGGAAATTGGCTGGGTAATATTTTTCCTCTTTACTCCTATGTTAGACTCTAAACCATTAAGAGAAGCACATGCAGCTGTTACTCTGGGTAGCTCATACCAAGCTCAAGTAGCAGAGGAGCTGTAAATCTCCAGGAAACAGGCTTACTGGAATACAGACAGAGAGAAGGCACACTGAATGTAAAAGATTGTCAGCAAAGTACTCCCTGGCTGGAGTCCCCCAACAGCTGCAGCTGTTCTAAACTTAGCCTATTTCTGGGGCTTGGTTCAAAGCTCAGCGTGAATGCAAAGGCTAACAAAAAATCCTCAGGGAGTTCACATAAGAACTGTGCATTTTCCTTTCCTTCTGAAAGGACATGTTTATACCTCAAGTATTTTAACAAGCCTTCTAGACAAAAGTCAGCAAATCAAAACTCCATTTATTTATTTTTTAAGATTTCAGTCAAGGCGAAGTTTTCAAAACAGCATGTTTCACCAGAAGGAATCAGAAAACACAGCATATCTTCTTGAGAAGATGAAGAGTTATCTGAGGGCATCACATGGTTGGATTTAAACCTTTGGTTTTTCCATCTATATGAACAACATTGGTTTTCCTTCCTATATGATTTATAGCACTCTCTTCATGGTCTTCACGGATCATTAGAAAGTGCAATAGCATTTGGTAGATGTTTTGTTATAAAGTCTGATATGTCAAATAGTCCAACCATACTCAGGATACCAAAATAAACAGTTTTAGGCAGGTGTTGAGGATTTTTAAAGGTAGTTTTTAAAAAAACTTGCCCATTTCAAGTGAGCGGTAAGTTAAAACTTTACATTATGTTTACTGCAATGATATATCTTAAAAGCTAATCTTAATACTAAAATTAAGTAGAACCATTTACTTTATATATTTCAAAAATCACCTGTTTTCATGACAGATTATCCATTCACAGATTTCTAGTAATTATTCCTTTCCTTAAGCTGTTAATCATTTGGGCTTTACATTGTAGATCTTATCTGGTTACATTTAACAATAAAATGTGAGCATTTTATCTACCCTTTGCTTAATAAAAAGAAAAAGCAAAATCACAGTGAGATGGAGGCATGGATCACATCTCAGAGATGGGGGAGGGTGGAAGAAAAAAGCCATATTTGAACATTTACAGTTACAATATCCGATTGTTTTGGAAAGTGTGTTGGAACATACCCACATATATGAGAAATGTATTGGAGGAAAGAATTGCAAATGAAAGGCATCTGAATCTTTGTGTTTGTTGACTCACTCTCCAAAACAAAATCCAAAAAATAAGCTATTAAAATAAAAAAGCAGCTATTAAGATAAAGATGTGCATTATTAGTGTACTTACTGATTAATATTTAGAAGGTATATTAATTATAGGGCATACTGTATCAGTGCTATTTACCATGATGCAAAATTCTTTATCTTCCTGAAAAACTTGATCAACCAATATCAGTGGTCTTATAAGCAAAAATATACATGGATTGTATTAGAAAAAAAATAGTGATTTAAAGGAAATTAGTTCTTTCATCAAAGCTCAGCCATTTAAGTGTAAAAGATGCATCTCCAGCTCATGAATCAATCTTGTGAAAATTTGCAGTCTATGATATTGAATTCTGCACTGGTTCTTAAAAAAACAACCCAAAAAATGAAGTCAATAAGAATAGAGTGGAAATTAATCTTGATTTATCAGTAAATCCTTTAGTGTTCTTTGGGGAGCTCCTTAACGTTATGTGAAGTCTGAAAGTCAGGAAATAGATTTATGTTCCATTTAATTTGTCATCAGAATTCTAGGAAGTTGTTTACTAACTTTAAACATATA
>VWZV01017636.1:21096-33456 GCA_013397155.1 Irena cyanogastra
GCTCTGTGCCCCCTGTGACGCTCCTGTCCCCTCCCAGGGCACATCCCAGTGGGTCACCCTGGATTTCCCCCGGCCCGTGAAGCTCTCCGAGCTGCACGTCCAGTTCCAGGGGGGGTTTTCCAGCCGCCTGTGCACGCTGGAAGGTGAGAGCGCTGCCACCGCGGGCTCCTGCCTCAGTTTACCCACACCTGGCTCCTGCAGGGGGGACAGGGAGGCTCAGGGGGATTTATCAACCATTCCCAAACCCAGGAGGGCTTCAGGAGCACCTGGAGCAGGTCCGAGGGTGAATAAAGAGGGGCTGGGATCTTTTGTGTGCTGCTGGAAGCCAGGGAAGATTTTGGGACAGCACCTGGGAGCACCTGGAGCGGGTCCATGGGTGAATAAAGAGCAGCTGGGAGCCTCTGGATGCAAGTGGGAGGCAGGGAAAATTTTGGGACAGCACCTGGGAGCACCTGGAGTGGGTCCATGGGTGAATAAAGAGCAGCTGGGAGCCTCTGGGTGGTGCTGGGAGCCAGGGAAGATTTTGGGGCAGCACCTGGAGCAGGTCCATGGGTGAATAAAAAGGGGCTGGGAGCAAAGGAAGACTTTGGGGCAGCACCTGGGAGCACCTGAGGCTCCCTCTCACCTTCCCCAGGCTGCAGAACGGGCGAGGAACTGGTGAAGATATCGGAGCTGTACCCCCAGGACAGCCACGCCATGCAGATATCCTTTGCCAGGACGATGCCGGGAAGGGCAGAATTCGGGGATTTTCTGGGAATTTTTTGGGGAATTTTGATTTTTTTGGGAATTTTGACTGGGACCCCCACATCCCAGTCCCAGTGTTATTCCTTGACTGGGAACTGCACAGGTTCCAGGTGGAGGAGACGGTGCTGGAAAAGCTGAAAATCACCTTTGGGAGCAGCACGGATTTCTTTGGGAGGGTGGTGGTTTATCACCTGGGGGTGCTGGGGGAGAGGCTCTAGGGGGGACCCTGGGGGCTGTCCCCACCTTGGGGACTCTGAAAACCCCAGGAGGGGGATCCCTGTCCCCTGAGGTGACACGAGTGAGGCTGTGGTGGGACACAGGCGTGGAATGGGATCAATAAAAGATATTCCTGTTTTTTCCTGGCATGAACCCTGGGGGGTTTGGCTTCAGGGCAGAGGAGAAGTGTCCCCTCCCTGTGCTGTCACCTCAGGTGGCCACTCCTGAGCGACACATTCTCATCCGCCAGAATCCTGCAGGATTTTTCCCTCCTGGATTTATGGGATCTTCCCTTTCCGAGGGGACAGCTCTGGGCAGGAATTCCACACTGCTGAGGGGAAATTCTCCCTCGTGGCCGCCCAGAATCTGGGATTGGGACGGGCCGAGGCAGCAGGCGGGGCTCCACAGAGTTTAATTGCAATTAGAGTGAAATTAGTTGCAATTTCCAGTGGCAAACACGGAGCAGCAGGGCTGCAGCGAGCGTCCCTGGATTTCAGGCGTGGCAGCCACGCCACCCCCGGGAGAGGCTTGGACCCGCCGGGGCGGGAATTCCTGCGGGAATTCCTGTGTGCCCGGAGCCTCGGGGCGAGGCCGTGGTGATCCTGGGAAGGGCTGGAGCTGCCGCCTCACTTCTTCTTCTTCTTGTTCTGGAACAGCCTGAGGATGTGGTTCTCCATGACCTGTTGGACTGAGGGAGGCACAGCGGTGGAGTTCAGGGAAGCTGCTCTGGGAAGGGTCTGGGGCTCATTTTCCTCGTGTTTTCTGAGGGGAAACCCGTGTTTTCTGAGGCAAAAATCCCTGTTTTCTGAGGGGGAACCTGTGTTTTCTGAGAGAAAATCCTTATTTTCTGAGGGGAAACCCATGTTTTCCGAGGCGAAATCCCTGTTTGCTGAGGAAATCCTTGTTTTCTGAGGGGAAAACCCCCAGTTTTCTGAGGTGAAACCCCCAGTTTTCTGAGGTGAAACCCGTGTTTTCTGGGGAAATCCCTGTTTTCTGAGGGAAACCCCCGTTTTCTGAGGGAAATATTTTCTGAGGGAAAACTCCCGTTTTCTGAGGGGAAAATTCTCGTTTTCTGAGGCAAAAGCCCTGTTTTCTGAGGAAACTCTATTTTTGGAGGGAAAAACCTCCCAGTTTTCTGAGGGAAAACCCCATGTTTTCTGAGGGGAACCCATATTTTCTGAGGGGAAAATTCTCGTTTTCTGAGGCAAAAGCCCTGTTTTCTGAGGAAACTCTATTTTCGGGGGGGAAAACCTCCCCAGTTTTCTGAGGGTAAAAACCCCCCAGCTTTCTGAGGGAAATCCCTGCTTTCTGAGGGAAATCCCAGTTTCCTGAGGGGGACACTTGCCTTTCTTGTGTCCCAAGGCCACCGCCAGGTCCATGGGGGTGTACCCCGAGTCCGCCTCCTCTGTCAGGTCAGCGCCGCAAGCTGCGGGTCAGCAGTGGGGGCTGCCACGGGGACCCCAAAAGCTGCCCCAAAGCTGCCCCTGGCCCCCCAGGCTGTGCTCCCAAGGCAGGTGAGCAGCAGTTCCGGCAGCTGGGATCCCCGGGAGCAGATTTTTGCAGATTTTTGCCTTACCCAGCAGGGCCTCCACACACTTGACGTGGTTCCCACGCACGGCGTAGAGCAGGGGGGTGCCCCCGTTCTGTGGGGGGGCGAGGGGAGGGAGAAGTCATTCCCGAGGTCACACAGCTCCTGCTGCTCCCTGGTGTCCCTCGGGAGCTTCCTGACCCGCTGGGATCCCATTCCAGCCTCTCCCAGCTCCAGTCTGGGATTCCATTCCAGCCTTTCCCAGCTCCGGACTGGATCTCACTGGGATCCCATTCCAGCCTCTCCCAGCTCCAGACTGGAACTCACTGGGATCCCAAACCAGCCTGTCCCAGCTCCAGACTGGAACTCACTGGGATCCCATTCCAGCCTGTCCCAGCTCCAGACTGGATCTCACTGGGATCCCATTCCAGCCTGTTCCCACTCCAGACTGGATCTCACTGGGATCCCATTCCAGCCTGTCCCAGCTCTGGACTGGGATCCTATTCCAGCCTCTCCCGGTTCCAGGCTGGTGGCCCCTGGCCATGCTGGTGGCACTGGGGAGGCTTGTCCCTGCTGTCCCCAGTGTCCCCCAGCCCCGCGGGTGGCACTCACCCAGTCGTAGGTGTTGATGTCCACGTCCCTGTCCAGCAGCATGGTGACGATGTCGGTGTAGCCGCCCATGCTGGCCAGGGCCAGGGCGCTCTCGCGCTCCTTGGCCAGCGCGTGGGGATCGGCGCCCTGGGGACAGCGGGGACAGTGGGGTGACATTGCCTGCAGCCACCCTCCCTGGGCTGACACCGCCCTGGGGACAGCTCAGTGACATTGCCCACAGCCACCCTCCCTGGGCTGACACCGCCCTGGGGACAGCGGGGTGACACTGCCTGCAGCCACCTTCCCTGGGCTGACACTGTGTCTACATTCCCAGTTCCCTCCCCTGACCAAAATCCTTACTGGGAATATTTTAATTTAATTAAAATTAATTAATTTTCCTCCGATATTTCAGGTGAGGCTTAAAAACCCCTTAAAAACCCCCCAGGGCTGATGGATCCTCATCCCTTTTTCCCTGTCTGGATCCCCTTTTTTTTTTTTTTTTTTACTGATTTCCATGAAAAATCTCCCTGTCCTCACAGCTGCCAGCCACAGATCCCTCTTGAAATTAATTAAATCTTTTATGGATCTTCTCCCATTTATTTTGGGGTTTTTGACCATGTGATGTAGTTTTCCTGCTCTGTTTGAGAGAGATCCCAGGATAAAAAAGAGAAATCCCAGGATTAAAAAGGGAGATCCTAGGATAAAAGACAGAGCTCCTGGAACAAAAGAGGGAGATCCCAGAATATAAAAAAGAGATCCCCAGAATTTAGGACAGACCCCAGGACTCAGGACAGACCCAAGGACCAAGGACAGACCCCGGGACACTCTGGAAGCCCCCGCAGCCTCACCCACTCCAGGAGGTGCCGCACGGTCTCGATCTCCCCAAAAGCTGCGGCCCAGATCAGGGGGGTGAAGCCTCTCTCGTCGGGTTTGTTCACCAAATTCTCACCTGGGGGAGGTGACAACGGCCAGGTGAGCCCCTCCGTGCTCCCAGTTAAACCAGTACAGCCAGTAAGGGCTGCAAAACCACCTCAGCCAGCTGCTGGAATTGAGGATTTTTGAGGATTTTTTTTCTGATCTCCAAAACCGGAGAAATCTCCACCAAAAGAAACCAATTCCAGTGAGGTTTTATGGCTGAATGCAAACGAAGCCAAGGGTGTGAGGTGACCAGAGGGGACCTGGCAGCTCCTGGGGGACACCAAAGGGACACCAACCTTTCTTCAGGTGCTCCTTCAGCTGGATGAGCTCCCCTTGGGCGGCGAGCTGGTGGATGGACAGCGCTGCGAGAGACAAATCCAGCAGGGAAAAACATCCCCTGCAAATTCGGGGGGCCCCAAAACCCCAGGGTGGCCTCAGTCCCCTCCCCTGCTGTCCCCTGGGGTGGCCCCAGCCCCTCCCCTGTGTCCCTTGCTGTCCCCTGTCCCCCTGGGGACGCTGGTGGCACTCACTGTCCAGCGTGGCCGGCAGCGCTGACACCTCGTTGCCTCGCTGTCTGTTGGTCAGGGTGTTGGAGTGCTTCAGGGGGAAACCTGCACAGCACACAGGGCTTGCAACTTATTCTGTTAATCTGGGGTCATTCTCCATTAATCTGGGGTCATTCTCCATTAATCTGGGGTTTTTCTCCATTAATCTGGGGTTTTTCTCCATTAATTTGGGTTTTTTCTCAATTAATTTGGGTTTATTCCCTATTAATTTCTAGTGTGTTTTATATTTATTTCTTCTCTATTAGTTTATCCTCTATTCACTTATTTGTTCATTCCAGCCCCTGATCCGTGGTTTTGTTGGGAAAAATCCAGGCAAAATGAGAATTCCCATCTTAAATTCCAGCGTGGAGCTGCAGCGACCTCTCAGGGCTGGCAGGAGCAGAGGGCACCAAACTTTGGGATTGGGATTTTTCATGTTTGAGGCTCTTTCTTGCGAATCCCAAAGTGTTCCCAGCCCCTGATCCGAGGTTTTATTGGAAAAATCCAAGGAAAATGAGAATTCCCATCTCCAATTGCTGCGGCGACCTCTCAGGGCTGGCAGGAGGAGAGGCCACCAAGCTTTGGGATTGGGGTTGGGATGGGATTTTCCACGTCCGGGGCTCTCCCCTGGGATTTTCGGGATGAGGCATCCCCAGGATTTTCCCCTCTGTGCCACACTCACCGTCCAGGGCCAGGGGCTCGCTGGAGCTCTGCGAATCCACGGCAGCAGCCGAGCTATTCCGGGGGGTCTCAGCTCCACCTGCAACCCGGGCACCCCGGGGGGAATTTTGGGGCCCACTGGGCTGGCTGTTCCCGTCCAGCTCGGGGTATCCCAGCCAGATCCCAGTTCCCAGCAGGGTCCTGGGTCCAGTTTGTCCCCGGCGTTCCCAACTCACCGTCCCCGCACTCCCTGTCCTGCTGGGGACCCGCCGAGGGGACCCCGCTGTCCCCCATGCTCCTTTTCACTCTGTCCCCCTTTTCCACCCAGTTCCGGGGGTGCCGTGCTCCAGGGGGGTCCCCGACACCTCCGGCTGCTCCTTCACCTGCCGGCACAAAGAAAGGGGCTGGGAAAGGGGGGACAGGGATATGTGGGACAGACCCCGAGCACTGGAGACCCCAAACTGCAGCGGGGCCTGGGGCCCCTTTGCCCTTCCCATCCCCATTCCTGGGGTCCCCCTTATTCTTCTCATCCTATTCCTGGGGTCCCCCCATCTCCATCCCGATTCCTGGGGTCCTTCTTGCTGTTCCCATCTCTGTTTCTGGGGTCCCCCTTCTGTCCCCATCGCTGTTCTTGGGGTCCCCGTTCCCATCCTTGTTCCTGGGAACCTCCTTCCCTTCCCATCCCTGTCCCTGGGTCCCCCTCTCTGTCCCCACCCCTGTTGCCGGGATCGCTCTCTCCGTTCCCATCCTATTCCCGGCACTCCCGACACTCCAAACCTCCGCTCCCGGAGCTCCTCCGAGCCCGGCCCGGCGACCCCCGGGACCCCCGAGATTCCCTCGTCCCTTCTCCCCAGCCCCTCACCGCCGTTCCCGATCCCGTTCCCGGTTCCCGTTCCAGATCCCGATCCCGATCCCGTCCCTGGACGCGGTTCCCGGTCCGTCCCCGGTCTCACCGCCGCCTCCCGGCGCTCCCGCCCCTCACTTCCCGTTCCTGCGGCCGCGGGCCCGGCGGGGCCGGGGAGATTCGGGTCTCTCCCTTTGAGAGCGGCCTTGAAGCGACACGAGGAACGGGCCCGGGCTGGCCGTGGGCCAGCGGGACCTCCTGGCCTTGGGGACACCGCGGGGACACGTCGGGAGGGGGCCGAGGGGGGCAAAGGCCGCGACCGCGGGGCTGCGACACCCCCAGCCCTCTGTCAGGACAGCGGGATCGCGGCGGCCCGAGCCGGGCACGGCCAAACGGGGAGGCACCGAGTGTCCCCGCGGGTGACAAACCGGGAGGCACCGCGTGTGACAATGCGGGTGACAATGGCGACTTTGGGGGGTGACACCGGTTTGGGGGAGCGCTGAAGCGGAACGTTGGCACCGCGGCCGCGTTTCCAGCCGGGGCTGTTTTCTCGATTCGGGGCGCGCCGGCGGAAGCGGAAGCGGCGGCGGGCGGGATGGAGGAACCGGAGATGCAGCTGAAGGTGAAGAAAGGTGGGGACGGGAACAGCGGGACCGGGAACGGCGGGGATGGGGACGGTGGGACCGGGAGGGGCCCGGCGGGCGCGGGGATGGGCTGGGAGAGGCCCCCGGTGCCGCTCGCGGTTTGGTTCCCGGCCTTTGTGCCCCGTGCTGCTGTCGGGAAGAGCCCCTGGATGTCCTGTGGAGATTTCGCTGTGCATTTCTGTGGGGATATTTCCATGGATTTCTGTGGATTTCCGTGGAGGTATTTCTATGGATTTTTATGGGGATATTTCTGTGGATTTCTGTGAATTTCCATGGCGGTGTTTCTGTAGATTTCTGTGGGGATATTTCTGTATATTTCCATTGATTTCTGTGGAGAGATTTTCACGGAATATCATAGATTTCTGTGGAGATATTTCCGTGGATTCCTATGGAATTATTTTCAGTAATTCCTATGGATTTCTGTGCAGGTATTTATATGGATTTCTACGGAGATTTTCCCATAGATTTCTGCAGAGATATTTCCACAGATCCCTATGGGTATCTATGGAGATATTTCCGTGGATTTCCGTTAATTTCTGTGGATTCCTCTGGGTTTCTGTGGAGACATTTCCATGGATTTCTGTGGCGATATTTCCATGGATTCCTCTGGATTTCTGTGGAGAGATTTCCATGGATTCCTCTGGATTTCTATGGAGGGATTTCCACGGATTCCTCTGGATTTCTGTGGAGGGATTTCCACGGATTCCTCTGGATTTCTGTGGAGACATTTCCACGGATTCCTCTGGATTTCTGTGGAGACATTTCCACGGATTCCTCTGGATTTCTGTGGAGACATTTCCACGGATTCCTCTGGATTTCTGTGGAGACATTTCCACGGATTCCTCTGGATTTCTGTGGAGACATTTCCACGGATTCCTCTGGATTTCTGTGGAGTCATTTCCATGGATTCCCATGGGTTTTTGTGGATTTCCATGGACATATTTCTGTGGATTTCCACGGAGATGTTTCCATGGATTCCTGCGCCCTGCTCTCCCCGTGTCCTGATTTCCCGGTCTCTCCCGTTAACTCCCGGTCTCTCCCGGTCTCTCCCGGCAGTGACGGACAAGTTCACCGAGAGCCTGTACGTGCTGGCCAACGAGCCCTCGGTGGCTCTGTACCGGCTGCAGGAGCACGTGCGCCGCTCGCTGCCCGAGCTGGCCCAGCACAAGGTGGGTCCCGGCCCGGGGGGCGATCCCGGGGATGATCCCGGTCCTGGGGGTGATCCCGGTCCCGGGGGCGATCCCGGTCCCAGGGGTGATCCTGGGGGTGATCCCGGTCCCAGGGGGTGATCCCAGGGGGTGATCCCGGTCCCGGGGGTGATCCCAGGGGGTGATCCCAGTCCCGGGGGGTGATCCCGGTCCTGCCCCCCAGCACAGCTGCTCTGGGAATTCCAGAGAATTCCCTTCCCCTCTCCCAGGGAGGAATTCCTTCCCAAAAAATCCCCATGCAGATCGTCCTTCCCAAAACATCCCCACACAGATTGTCCTTCCCAAAAGATCCCCACACTGATTGTCCTTCCCAAAACATCCCCACACTGATTGTCCTTCCCAAAACATCCCCACACTGATTGTCCTTCCCAAAACATCCCCACACTGATTGTCCTTCCCAAAACATCCCCACACTGATTGTCCTTCCCAAAACATCCCCACACTGATTGTCCTTCCCAAAACATCCCCACACTGATTGTCCTTCCCAAAACATCCCCACACTGATTGTCCTTCCCAAAACATCCCCACACTGATTGTCCTTCCCAAAACATCCCCACACTGATTGTCCTTCCCAAAACATCCCCACACTGATTGTCCTTCCCAAAACATCCCCACACTGATTGTCCTTCCCAAAACATCCCCACACTGATTGTCCTTCCCAAAACATCCCCACACTGATTGTCCTTCCCAAAACATCCCCACACTGATTGTCCTTCCCAAAACATCCCCACACTGATTGTCCTTCCCAAAACATCCCCACACTGATTGTCCTTCCCAAAACATCCCCACACTGATTGTCCTTCCCAAAACATCCCCACACTGATTGTCCTTCCCAAAACATCCCCACACTGATTGTCCTTCCCAAAACATCCCCACACTGATTGTCCTTCCCAAAACATCCCCACACTGATTGTCCTTCCCAAAACATCCCCACACTGATTGTCCTTCCCAAAAGATCCCCACACAGATTGTCCTCCCAAAAAATCCCCACACAGATCGTTCTTCCCAAAAAATCCCCACACAGATCGTCCTTCCCAAAAAATCCCCACCAGATCGTCCTTCCCAAAAAATCCCCACGCAGATCGTCCTTCCCAAAAAATCCCCACGCAGATTGTCCTCCCAAAAAATCCCCACACAGATTGTCCAGCTTGAAGCCATTCCCCTTCTCCCAGGGGGGAATTCCTTCCCAAAAATCCCCACGCAGATTGTCCTCCCAAAAACTCCCCACACAGATTGTCCAGCTTGAAGCCGTTCCCTCTCTTCCAGGGAGGAATTCCTTCCTAAAATCCCCCACACGAATTGTCCAGCTTGAAGTTGTTCCTGCTCCCAGGGAGAAATTCCTTCCAAAATCCCCACGCAAATTGTCCTTCCCAAAATTGCCACACGAATTGTCCTTCCCAAAAGATCCCCACACAAATTGTCCTTCCCAAAAATCCCCACACAGATTGTCCAGCTTGAAGCCGTTCCCCTTCTCCCAGGGAGGAATTCCTTCCCAAAAGATCCCCACACAAATTGTCTTTCCCAAAATTCCCCACACAAATTATCCTTCCCAAAAAATCCCCACAAATTGTTCAGCTTGTAGTCCTTCCCTGTGTCCTGGAATTTCTTCCCTAGAATTCCAATCCCGTATCCCAAATCCCTCTCCAGCTCTCCTGGAGCCCCTTCAGGCTCTGGAAGTGGCACCAAGATTTCCCTGGAATTTCCCGTTTCCCCACTTTCCCTGGACATTCCAGGGATGAGGCAGCCACGGCTGCTCTGGGAATTCCCTGGGAATTCCATCCCAGCCAGGAATTCCTCCCCAAAGCCCCATTCCCAGTTCAGACCCTGCCTGATCCCTGTTTTCCCTTTCCCTGGCAGTCGGACATGCAGAGCTGGGAGGAGCAGAGCCAGGGAGCCATTTACACAGTGGAGTATGCCTGCAGGTAGGGAATTCCTGGAATTCCAGCTGGAAAACACGGCAGTGTCCGGGAATGAGGGTGGGGAGAGCTGGGATGAGCTTTGGTTAGCAGGAATTCTCACTTTGAGGGTGAAATTCCTGAAATTCCGGGCTGGAAAACACAGCAGGATCTGGGGAATGAGTTGGGATTTGGGATTTTCATTTTGAGAGGGAAATTCCTGGAATTCCGGGCTGGAAAACACAGCAGGATGCAGGGAATCAGTTGGGATTTGGGATTAGCTTTGAGCTCTTAGCAGGAATTTTCACTTGAGGGTGAAATTCCTGAAATTCTGGGCTGGGAAGCACAGCAGCATCCAGGAAATGAGGGTGGGGAGAGCTGGGATTTGGGGTTTTTAATTTGGGGGTGGAATTCCTGGAATTCCAGGCTGGAAAACACAGCAAGATGCAGAGAATGAGTTGGGATTTGGGATTAGCTTTGAGCTCTTAGCAGGAATTTTCACTTGAGGGTGAAATTCCTGGAATTCCAGGCTGGAAAACAGCAGGATCAGGGAATGAATTGGGATTTGGGATTTCACTTTGAGGCTGAAATTCCTGGAATTCTGGGCTGGAAAACACAGCAGCATCCAGGGAATGAGCTGGGAAGAGCTGGGATTTGGGAAGTCTCAGCAGGAATTTCAGAGCTCTGTGAAAGTTTTCCCAGCTTCCCCCAGAGGAAAACTCCTCAGACTTGAGGTTTCCTGGGATTGGAGGGGGAACAACCAAAATCTGGGAATTCCAGCTCCGTCCTCCTCCCTCTTTTCCCTCTTTTCCCACTTTTCCAGTGCCATCAAGAGCATGACTGACAGCAGTGTTTACTTCAAGAGCATCGACAGCCTGCTCAAACATTCCATAGCCATGAAGGAGCAGCTCAACGCCAGCCAGGGCCGCAGGTATCCCCAAAAAACCCGGAAAAAATTCCAGGGTTATCCAGGACAGCATTCCCTGCTTTTCCCCCATTCCCCTCGGGGGAAACCAGCCCTGTTTGCTAAGGGGAAAGTGGGAATAAATCAGATTTTAGGGAGGTTTTTTGGGGAGATCCGAAGGGTTTGGGGGATTTTTTTTGGATTATTTTTTTTAATTTTTGGGGGATTTTGTGGGAAATTTTGAGGGGGATTTTGTGTGGAATTTGTTTTGGGAGGGATTTTTGGGATTTTTAATTTTTTTAAAATTTTTTTTAGGGATTTGTTTTGATTTCTGGGAGGGATTTTTTGGGATTTTTCAGGCTGCACAAGTGGCTGTGCCACTCCAACTACAACCCCTTATCCCGGCAGCCATCAGCAGAGGGAATTTTGAAAGAAACCCCAAAATCCCACATTTCCAGCCTGCTGGATTTGACTTTTCCCTTTTCTCCTCACAGCTCCATCACCCCCCAATCCAAGAATCCTCCAGGCACTTCCTGATTTTCCATCCTGAATTTCCCAACCACGGGAAGAAGCACAGGTAGAGAAGCCCCTGAATTCCCAGGGGAAAAAAAAAAAAAAGAGCTGGAAAATCCCAAATCCTGCTTTTTGGGACCTCTTTTCCATGGAAAAACTGGGTGGGTTTGTGCTGATCCTTCCCAGGTTTTTTCCACAAAACAAACCCACCCCAAATGAGCTCTTGCTTTGGGAATTTGGTGTAAAAAGCTGGAATGTGAGCACACTCCAGGCTTTTGTTGAGGAGGAATTCTCCAAGGAGAAACTTTCCCAGCTGGTGCCAAGGAATTGCTGGATTTGGTTTTAATGAGGACGAGAATAAAAAGAAAAAAAAAAAACCAAACAAAATCCCAAAAGAACAACAAGAAAATTCCTTTGAAAGGTTTTAAACTTTTCTGCTGTCGCCGTGGGAGCTTGGAGCTCCTTTTTTATCCCCCTGTTCCCAAGGGCATGGAGCAAAATAATGTGGAATTTTAGGTTTTCAAGGGGGGAAAATTGTCCCGTTCCTTAAAATCCTAGTAAAAAAAGGTTTTTTTCATAGTCCCACTCTTGGTTCTGGAGGTGACTGGAAGGAAGCAGAGCTTTGGTGTGGATCCCTCTTGGATTTTCCAGGGATGCAGGGAATGGAGCAGGGCTGACCTCAAATTCCAGGGAATTGCTCTTGGGATAACAGGTGGCTTTTGGGATAATAGCAGTGACACCCCGAATCTGCTTTTTCCCACCCCAAATCTGCTTTAAACCACCCCAAACCCCCTCGTGGCCACCCCAAACCCCCTCGTGGCCACCCCAACCCTCCCCATCCATGCAGGTGCTGAGGATGAGGATGGAGCAGGGAGGAAGGAGAAGGGAAATCAGCCAGGATCTGCTGGAGAGGGCTGGAGTTCTGCTGCTGAAAATCCCAGTTTCTGCTCCCCACCCACAATTCCCAGTCCTTTCCGGGGATGGGATGGTCTGGGGTGGATTTGGGGTTTCCAGGCAGGCAGCACTGGGATTTTGGCTGCGGATAAAGTCATTTTCCCAGGGAAAAAACCCCAAAAAATGAAAAACCAGCAACTCCTCCTCGGGAGCTGCAACCCCCGTGAAGCTGCGGGGAAAATCCCGATTTTCCCTC
>VWZV01017637.1:4521-20859 GCA_013397155.1 Irena cyanogastra
ATGAAATAGCTTTGACAGCTTTTATGCCCTTAAATTATCTGACTTTCCTGATTCTTGTAAGGCAAATGTCAGATATTGGCTGCTACAAGGGCACAGTATATTGTGCTATATACCACAGTGCTGTAAACAAAATTGTGTCATCGAGTTAATTTCAGCACATCACAGGAAGGTCAGCAGCCTATGAGAAAGTATTTGAAGACCAGTTGTTCCAAATATGGCACTTGTTGTATTTTCCTATAAAAATACCTGACACAGATATCTACCATGAGTTTTTGATTCCACTATTTTAAAAAGGCTTAAAAGATACGGTGGACTTCATCAAACTTCTCTCTCTCTTTTTTTCCTTTTTTTTTTACCTTAACAGGAAATGGATATGGCAACCCCCGCAACTCACCAGGTCTGCTGGTCTCACCTGGCAATTTGAACAAGAATATCCAAGCAAAATCTCCGCCTCCAATGAATTTGGGAATGAACAACCGTAAACCAGACCTCCGTGTGCTTATTCCACCTGGCAACAAGAGTACCATGCCATCAGTGGTAATGCATTTTCAACACTCTTCTTTTTATCTCCTTCAGATAAGAGTTATTTAGGAATTTCAAGGCTGGTTCAGGAAACTAAATTCTTGATTGTTTGGTTTTTCTAACTAAGGCTTGACATCAAACTGAGAATGTAGACTGAGCCTCTTTGATTGTTTTGGGTTTTTTTAAGTCTTATTTACTTCCTATCTTTTGTCTGCTGAGTTGCAAAATAGGAACTGTGTCCTAATGGTGCACGGCCTAACCTTCTGCATTCTCTCTCGCAGTAGCTGAAAGACTCTTTCCTGAGGATGTTATAAAGGCTAAATTTAACCCTGAGCATTTCTAACCTATTCAGTTTTTCTTAAATATTTAGCTAAACAGACTCTTAGCAGATGGCATATTAACAGCAATAAATTAATTTGAGCCCTGCGAGTTGAACTCGCTGTGAGTTCCAAATTTTGTAATGAGAAGAGGTAGTTAGTAGACAGAGCAAGAGAACAAGAAGTATGAAATTTTTGTATCTCCTGCCAGGACTAGTGAAATTTAGGCATTATACTATGCTAGAAGGGAGGTACTATGCTGAATTGGGGAGGTATTGTGTCCATGCCTTGTAGTTTCTTTTCAGAAGTTCGTTAGTGTTTCCAAGTAAAGCTGTTTTGAGTGACTTAACATTAAAAGTGAACTTAATTTTAAAAGATTGTAATTTAAGTGATGCAGTTTTCCATTTCATAACAAACATTATTAAAACAACTTCCAAATTGGCTTCCTCAGCTTGATGCAAAATAGACTAATCATCGAAATAAACTTGCCCATAAATGTGACACAGCCTCCTAAGTCAAAAAGTGACAAATAGTCCTACAGGGCAATACTCAAGGCTGATCAAGGCAGTGAAAAGCTGTCTGCATCAAATGATTTATTCCAAGCCCCTTAAAAACTACATTTTCCAAGACATTCTGTGAGTGGTCAGGTACAGCAAGATAGTCTGCACGCAATGGGACTGTGGAAGACAAAATGAATTCTTGGAGGAAGTCTTGTTCTGAAAACTGGATAGGTCATTCCTACAATTGAGTCAAGCATTCCATTAGAGGGAGGACAAGTAAGAGATCTATGAGGTGTATTTTTTCCATATGCTCAGAAGGTAATTTGCTGCCCTATGATATGAAAATATTCCCTAAATTAAAACCTGCATCCTGGTAAATATTTATATTCACTAATTTTTAATACTCCTTTCCTATGCAATCAGTCTGAGGATGTTGATCTGCTTCTGGTAAGTGGTAACGATTTTCATCTTAATAACAAAGAAAAGAAAACCAGTTATTTTTATAATGTAGGTAAAATGTTGGTTGAAATAAAATGGAAAATACTACAGTAATAACTATGTTGTGAACAAAAAGATCATTGCAATTTTTTAAATATAGCAATTGAAGGTCAGATGCACTTTTTGCACATACTCAAATTAAGCATGCTAGAATTAAGATTTCTTTTTGGTGGTGCATGTAAACTTATGTTGCTGAAGATGGCACAGCCTTATGACATCTTTTTTGGTGTCTCTCTAGCCCTTTTTCTCCTGCCACTCACATAATTCAAGTTCTGTAGTGTCATTTCTACAGTGCAACACTTAGTGCCCTGGAGTTAAAGATAAGTGAGTAACTGCTGTGCAATCTAACAGCCTCAAAGGGTTTTTTCATTGCACAAAAATGAAGTAGTCAGAGCTCTGTCCCCTGGTAAGAGTTCAGTGTTCAGCAGTCTGAGGGTGCAGCTCACTTTCAAAACCCAGCAGAGCTGGGTTTGGAGGTTTTTCTTTTGCCTTTTTGTTTTGCTTTGTTTTGCTTTTTGAGTTTCATTGCTGTTTTGTGGTAGGTTTTGTTTTACTTTTCTATATGAATGAAAAGGAAAACAATGGAAATAAAGGTTATATATTTCATTAGTTTTTCACATGATTTGTTCTTCTACCCACAATAAAAGCAGCCTTACTAGTTCAGTTACCTAGGAGATACTGATGTAATGGGTTACTATGGTGACAACTGGTCTCTTGAAAGCTTGTAAATGATAGGGTTGGCAGAGTTCACCAAAGCCACATGTTAAATGATTAATTTCTAGAAATTTGTAATACCCTGTATTTCTCATGCGCAAAACATTCCCAGCAAGCAAATACACTCAACTGTCTTAAAACTGGTCAATAATATGTTTATTTTACTTACTTTAAAAGAATCAAAGGATAAATAACTCCCAGTCTGCTCAGTCATTGGCTACTCCAGTGGTTTCCGTAGCAACTCCTACTCTACCAGGGCAAGGGATGGGAGGATACCCATCAGCCATCTCAACAACATATGGTACTGGTAAGTATGGGTGCAGGATGCAGAGGATAGGGAAGGGAGCAAGGTGCTGACAAGTGTCTATCTCAGTATTAATGAATTAGCTAATGTTCTTTGGGAGAAACTGAAAAATCCATAGCTGCTATGCCTTTGCACTACATTTGCTTATTCTGCACCTGTTGCTAATTTCAGACATATCTATTTCAAAGTTAGCTGATTTGCTTGAATTAAAACTGATTTGCTAGCTTTATTTCACTGGCTTTAATTTAAAAAAAAAAAAAAAAAAAAAAAAAAGCACCAGTTAACAGTTCTTAGTGTTCCTTGGATATAATTTCCTGCAGTTGAGTGCACCATGCTAAAGCCATGAGGCTAGTGGGAAAAAGCAGCTTCACTAGCTCCAACCAGAGTTCAGTAACTCTGCTGGCTATCACACCTTCCTACCTGGGGAGTGCAGAAATAAAGCTTCAAGGCACCTTTACAGCTCCTTTTATGTATTACTGCTGTACAGAGTGCACACAGTGACACATATATATAGTGCATTTAGAGAACACACATATTGTTCAGAAGCAGGCTGCCTGCAAGGAAGACTGAAACCAAAATGTTATATTTTTCAGGTCTTTCACAGCCCATTTGTAGTTATGGTGAATTTACAGGCTAAGAGTGCTTTAGATCTGCCAGACCCACTAAAGCCCTGCTAGATTACAGGATGATTATTAGTGCATTATTTGCTCCCAAGTTAATGAATTGAGGAAAGAGGAAGGTTTGCTTTTTCTGCTGCAACTTAATGTGATTGGTGTAATTAAAATTAAAAGGCTTACAAAGTGACATGAAAATTACTATGCTAATTGTTGTTTAATTGCTTCCTCTTTAATTGTCTCCTAATTATTGTCTTTCTGTTTTCAAATCCAGAATATTCTCTGAGTAGTGCAGATTTATCATCTCTCTCTGGTTTTAACACAGCCAGTGCTCTTCATCTTGGTTCTGTGACTGGCTGGCAACAGCAACACCTACACAACATGCCACCATCTGCCCTCAGTCAATTGGGGTAAGCAGTGCTTGCTCTATTTTACTGTCCTACAGTGATTTCAGTCTCCCCAGTAATTCCAAATGCGAAATATGTCAAGATAACATACCAGAACATACCTACTCTGTGTAAAAACTAGATTTGCAAAATGGGAACAATGTCATTCATGGAAAGTTTGCTAGGGAGCTACAATGAAATATTCTGTGCTCACGGCATTTTTCATGGTAGTGTATTGTTTATGTTTTAGTTTTTATTTCCTTAAATAGCAATTTATTTCACTAATAAAACCAAACACCTACATTGTACTGATGCCATATTTATTATTTATGCTTTTAATTGCCAGTTACTGTTGCACATTTTCAATAAACCAGAATTTTTTTCATTATTTTAATAAAGTAAGCTTACATAATTAATTGACTTGAGATTAAGCCTTAACCTTATATAATAATCACATACTCCCTTCTGCTCAACTCTGAAATTCAAGTTTTATTTATTTGGAGATTATTTTTATGAGAAAATAGCATGATTAAGCCGAAGAACTGTAAGCTTACAAAAGTCATTATGATGCGCTTGTGCTGAGGAGTACAGGTATTCCTGCCCTCTAGTGGCTAATTTTACAAAATTTGTTCAAGTTTGAGAGAAACACAGCGCTCAGTCATCTCAAGATCTTTAGAAGTGTGAAAATTCACACAGGGAAATCACGTGAACAAGCAATATCTTTGCTCATTTAAGTGAACATGATTTGCAAATATTCTGATATCTACAATTTCTATTGAGCAAGACCATAGGCATGCACTAGTGTTGCACAATAGTCTGATGTATAGTTAGACATGCTGGAATTTTAAAAGGCTTAGTTATAAAAACAGGAGCTGAAAACAGCAGGAGTGTATTTATGAGGAAAAAATTTAATTAGTATACATTTGAAAGGAAAACCTTTTTTTCAAGAAGACATCTTCCATACATGCACTATTTTTTTAGAGATTGTTGCCATAGTGCAGAACAATTTACTCCAAAGGTGCCTTAAACTTCAAAATTATCCTACTTTATCTGACCATTTTTGTAATTTATTTTAATGCCTTTACCATGTTGATGATTTGGGTTTTTAAGAAGAGCTATACAAATGTTTCAAAGGAAACAAATTTTTTAAACCTCATTTCTGTATAAATAAGTATATATAGGTACAAATGTCATAAAAACATACAACTGAAATACTTGTGCTAGGAATAAAATAGTCTTAATATCTTTCTCTTATACTTTTTGTGTTTGCACTACTGGGTCACCATTCAGACTTACTGTACAACTAAAGTCATAAATTCTCAAATAAATTGAAAGTTCACGTTAGGTATCACTGTATAAACAACTGGTGCCATACCAAGGAATGTAATAAGGCTATTTGGTTAGCAAAAAAAAAGGTATAAATTAACTACTAAACAAACTACATGTCTTTTCAGCTACATCACACATTGTGATATGTTTCCAATTTGTATAGCAGAATGTCAAAGTGTAATGGTTGTGGAATACATTCTTAGTTGCTACTCTTATTATTATTCTTTCAGTGACTTTGAAGTGAATTCAGCTATGAAAGCTGCTTCACAGAAAGTCCTGAAGAAATCTTCTATCAGTGCAGAAAATCATAAGCCTTTCTTTTACTCACTGAGTTCTACATGCAAGAGCATCTGTTTTATCTCTTGAATTACTTGAAAAACTTGAAATTCTGTAGAACATAGTCAGTGTATGTCAATCTGATTTAGAATTTGCAAAAATATTTTAAAAATGAAACAAAATTACAGTTGTCTTCACATTCTTGAGAAAACACATCCAGAAAGGTTTTGACAATATAAATCTCAGTGCTTAGTGAGGTCATATACTGACAAGGTTCCATAGTGAGATGCTTGTTGTTAACAGTAGGCTATAAAAACCTGTGAGAAAACAGTTAATGGAAGAGACATTCCAGTTCTCCTTCAGGTTTTTTTTCACTGAAGTCTAAAGGTGAAAAGCAGCTCTGCTTCCTCAGTGCATGACAAGAATGTGATTACTAGTAGAATAAGATAGTGCTGGATGTATTATGTTGCTGCAGATAAGTCCTCAGAAATTTCAAGCTCTTAGTTCTTCAAGCTGACTTAGGAGGCACTCTTAGTGCTGGTGGACTAGACAGCAAATACTGAGGATATGGAAGTAGTTCACTTTCCTTGTCATGGCAGCTTTTGGCCTTCAGCCAAACCTGGTGAACAGCACAACAATGTAGAGCCTGTTTCGACATGTAGAGGCTGTTTAGGCATGATTGGGATGTTAAAACAAGCAGCTTTTCAACTTTTTGGGTTAAAAAACAGAATAGTATTTTCATGGTCTTTTAAAAAGACCTGGAAAAAACACATACACAAATTCTGCTGAAAATCAGCCCCTTTCAAAGGTTTGGGATTTGGCCTGAATAGTACATCAATGTCTCTTACTGCTTATCTAACATATACCAAAAAGACTACCAGAAGTTAACTGCTGACAACTGGAAGAGAAGTCATTTTCAAACTTCATAATAAATTATCAAAAATTTTTTTGCACAAATCCATAGTATGGAATATGTTCTCTTGCATTCACATTTCCTAGCCTAAAAGACAACCTTTTCATCTAAAGGTAACATCCACAGGTGAAATTGGATGTTCGTATTCACTTTCCTAAAATACGAAAGCAGGGAGAGAAACAATACTTAATCTGAAGGTGCTTCAGTATAGATAATTATTTATGTAAGACAAGTTTCTCCAAACTTCTACCCACATGAATAAAAATTTGTCCAAATTCATGCATAATGTTGACTTGTTCTGTGACCCTTATACAGTAAGATTATTACTTAGCTACAATTACTTTTGATCAGATAATAACTGTAGCTAGACCAGGGAAAATATCCTCCATTAAACTATTTTTACTGAAAAATTTAGAAACAGTTACATCATGTTTAATGAATTTGTATTAGTTCTGCCAATTTCCTAGTTTTGAATAAAAATCTTACATATTTCAGATTGAGCCTTTTTTTCTTATGCCATTATTATTAATAAGATGTTCCAGTAACTCTTTTTCATGCTATTGTTTTTAATTCCTGTTTAAAAAGTGTAAGCTTAACATGTGAGAACTAAGCAAAATGTCTTGACACAGAAATTCTTATTCTGCTTTTACATTGATCAGAAGAGTATTAAAAAATAAACAAAACCAACTGAAAGCTAGCGTTTACCTAAAAAAAAAATAGAAAGTAGGAAAGAACTTGAATTGCTAGCAAGTCAAAAATATCTTCTCCTGGATAGAAATTAGCACATAACTAAAGTTACATAAATAAATATAGCCATGAATTTTCAATGGTCTTTTACATGTATTTATGGGGGGAAATCATATGAAGTAAGGAAGTTAATTGATTAAGGGAAGTGAGAGTGGGTGTAAAAGAAAGGTGCATGGGCCTCCCTTCCTTCAATAAACCACTTTCTCATTCTAGAAAAGCCTACACGGTCAATACTCACATCCTTACTCATGACTTACTCAGACCTGCACTTCTATCTGTGCATGCTGAGCTTCAATACTATTTGGAGAGTCAGACAGAAGGAGATGCACACAGAGTTATCATCCCAAGCTTGTGGCATCCCAAGCTTGTCTTGCTCTCCTCTTCCCATATAGCAGAGCTGTGTAGATGTTGCATGTGGAAACCAGATGGGAAGCAGCATTTCTCCATTGGCCATCATAATCTGATTAAAAATCAATTTTAACTACACTGACCTCAAGAGGGACCGGTGCAACAAGTTAAAACATTCATTTTCTTCATTGTCCCCATGAAACAAAATGTTTTCATACAATATGTGGTAAAAGGTGATGATTTCTGTGTAAGTGGACTGCCTGGCACCAATTCAGTTCATGTAATTGTACACAAACATGTGAATAATTTTCTTTAGTTTCTCACTAGTTTTTCTATATCCAAAACCTGTTTGTTTACCAGGGAATTTAGTGAAGGTTTCACATGATTACAATAGGGTGTGCTTGGGCCCAATTCACATAACTATATGAAGCAACAGTGTAAAATAGGCATAGATACATTTAAGTGCAAACAGCTGTTTCTACACCCACACGTACCTGTACAGAAAATTAAATCATTTTGCAGGAGACAGAATTCTCATTTCTTATTGTGCACCTTCCATTCTAAATAGAGGTCAATCCTCTGTTTAGAATATAGATTTAAAGACTGCATTTAAGTACCTATTATTTCACTATTCACATGTATGTGTAACAGTATATTTCCCATGCAGATTTAGCTTAGATGAGCTTCTCATAAAAATGTTTCAGCAAATGTTAATGAAATATTGCAAATTATAATCAAATAAAAAGATAGTAAATTTCAAAAATACTTTCAACAGCAAAGGCTATATTTTGAAAGAAAAGAAGTTAATCAAAATAAGTGCTACAATTTATTTACATTGTTTTAATATGGTTTTAAACCTCAAAAATTCAGTCTTGACCTGCCAAAATTATTTCTTATCCTTTTTCAAATGTACCAAAAAAAAAAAAAAGGTGGTTCAAAATTCAAATCAACCTGAAGCATTTATAAAACTGCTGCAAATTTTTATGCCAGGTTATTATGTAATACCACTGCTGATTCACAAGGAATGTGTAGAAAAGTCTGTAGAGATGCATTCTCATACTCACATCCAAGGCACTATTAAAAAAGGAATATTCCAGTACAGCAATGCCAGCTCTGTATCATTGAAATTCAGTTTATCCCTCTAGATTTGCCCCTTTGGGTGCTGTCACACAGTAGAATGCCAGCATGTTCCATGTGAACAAATTTGACTGAATATGGTTATTTTTGTCTATTTTTATCTTTTTAAATTATCCCGAGCTTTGCAAAGAGGCACATCACTTGCTCAAATCAAACATTTCTAAATCAGTTTTCTAGGCTCCACCATCCTTTATTATAGAACTTTCAGGTTGAGCTATAATCTTGGTGTGTAAAATCATACGTAATCTTATCATATTAAACTGATAAACTGTTTACTTAGGTGAAATTCTAGAATCTCCTAAGCAACACAAAAATAAAGTCACTGGAAATGAAAAGAAGAAAAAAAATCACAGAAATGCATATTTTATTATCTTTGGGCTGTTTTTAACAAGTTTTCAGGAAAAATTGAATATTTCACTAAGTTGGAACGGCAAAGAGTTATATTTATAGTTTCTTGTATGTGTTAATTTAATATTTACAGAAGCAATACAAAGAAAACGTCCCCTTTGAAAAAAGAAAAAGGTTACGTTTTTTACTGTGAAGGCTATTACTCATGAACTCTGTAACTTAGGAAAGGGCTCATTGCAGATTTGACAAATTTGTCTGTATAGGAATGAAGGATTGATAAAAAAATTGGAGGCAGAACATTCTGTTTTGTTTTCTAATGAGATGCATTCATTATTAAATGCTGCAGAAATTCCTGATAAAAGCAGAGGATATCATTCAATATTGAAGCCATATAGTTTTATTTTAAATCTGTCAGAAGAAAAAAATTCATCAAAGTAGTAGTAGATGTTGTTTAGGTAATACTCTGCTCTCAGTTGATGAGACACTAGGCAAAGTAGAGTATTTCAGTAAATGAAAAATCTACACTAAACTTACCTGTGTCTTCTACATTCTTAGAAATTCCTTCCAAATCCAAATATTACACCTTCTTGCATTAAAAATGCCTGCATATCCCTTTAGGTTTAAAATCTTGTGAAATTAAGTGGCCTGTTGCCCCTACCGCCTTCCTATCCGTGTATAAATAAATATTCATGAATAGAAACCTTGAAATTCTGTTTCTTGGGTAAGACACTAACTTCAGCTGAGCAAATGGTCCCTGAAGTGAAACATAATGTGAACTGTGTTGAAAATTCTGCTTTAATAATGAAAAGTCAGGTTTTGCCAGGAGGTGGTGCTTTTGTACAAAATTTTGTGCAGTTGAAAGTAATCTCATTTCTCCAATACAGATAAAGCGTGTTCTCAGTATTCACTCTCCCTGCCTGTTTCATCTTTCCTCTGCCACTACCTGCCAAAAAATGCACAAAAAAAAAAAAAAAGAAAAAGAAAAAGAAAAAGAAAATCCATTATTCAATCATAGATTTCCAGATTTAAACCCCAAAATCATACCTAAATCCTTGCCTGTCTGTGCTATTTTTTTAATGTCAATGTTAGGACCTGTAATTTCAACTCTATTCTGAAAAGTGTAAAATTACCAGACCAGATTTTTTTGTTTCTGTTTTGCATCTGAAGTCATATATCAAAACAAACCACAATAAAAACAGTTGTGTGCATTCAAATTAATTGGATTAAACCCAGCAGAAAGTCCATGTTTCCTGTCTCAGCCAATGCATACACACACACAAGTACTAGTTATACAGAAACCTGCAGGTGGGTCCAACAATGCAAAGGCTCACCTTCCCAAATTTGTGATGACATTTGATTTTTAAAAAAGGAGAGAAAGAGAACGAAAGCAAGACCTCTCTCCAAACTGTGGGCTTGTACCCCTAAAGCTAATCGCATCTGTTGTGCTGTCATCTCCTGGAATTCATTAATTCTGCTCAGATAACAGTCCCCATGATCTCTGCATGTGCTGGTCCTGTGCGAGCCTTTACACTGGTGTTTCATGTGAGTGTTTGTGCATATCTGGGGGCTCCATGCCTCCTCCATCTGTAACTGAGTTTCCTTTCCTCCTACAGAGCTTGCACTAGCACTCATTTATCTCAGAGTACAAATCTCTCCCTGCCTTCTACTCAAAGCCTCAGCATCAAGTCAGAACCTGTTTCTCCTCCTAGAGACCGTACCACCACACCATCGAGATACCAACAGCACACACGCCATGAGGCGGGGAGATCTCCTGTTGACAGTTTGAGCAGCTGTAGCAGTTCCTATGATGGAAGTGACCGAGAAGATCACCGGAATGAATTCCACTCCCCCATTGGACTCACCAGACCTTCGCCGGACGAAAGGGAAAGCCCCTCTGTCAAGCGCATGCGGCTCTCTGAAGGATGGGCAACATGATAACATTATTACCTATTAGTTGGGATTTTTTTTCTTGCAGTGTGTGTGTGCTATACCTTAATGGGAGGGGGGAGGGGGGAAGGGTCGATATGCATTATATGTGCCGTGTGTGAAAAAAAGAAGTCAGGTACTCTGTTTTGTAAAAGTACTTTTAACTTGCCTCAGTGATGCAGTATAAGGATAAACAGAAATGCTGAGATAAGCTTAGCACTTCAGTTGTACAACAGAACACTTGTACAAAATAGATTTTAAGGCTAACTTCTCTTCACTGTTGTGCTCCCTTGCAAAATGTATGTTACGATAGATAGTGTCATGTTGCAGGTTCAACGTTATTTACATGTAAATAGACAAAATGAAAACATTTACCAGAAATGGCAGATCTTTTCTGAGCGAGAAAGCAGCTGTTATCCAACATATAGAAAATGTACAGATGTTTTGACAGATCCAGCAGTTGGGTGGCCATGAATTGATGCTAGAAAGAGACTGAGTCACCTTACATACTGAAAATGCTCACAAACATGCAGGCATTTTGTTAGCGTATGGCACTCAGTTAAAAAGGATCAAATCATTTCAAGAGCACCATACTAATAGAAATGTTGAGTTCGAGGGCTGACATTTAATTTTAAAAATTCTGGGTCTGCATCACTTATTAAATAAAAAGGTATAAAAATATGTACATTACATTTTGCTTATTTTCATATTAAAAAGACAGAGTTTGCAAAGCATTTGTGGCTTTCATAGTTTCCTTAAGCCAAAATTTGTTCTTTTATCCTTGATAGCTTTGCTAATCTTTAAAGCAGTCCTGAAGAAACAAACAAAAAGGACTTTTTGTATAGAAAGCACTACCCTATGCCTTGAGGAACTCCATGCTTTGCTAACCAAGATAACTGTTTTCTCTTTGCAGAAGTTTTGTTTTTGAAATGTGTATTTCTAATTATATAAAATATTAAGAATCTTTTAAAAAAATCTGTGAAATTAACATGCTTGTGTATAGCTTTCTAATATATATAATAATTATGGTAATTGCAGAAGTTTTTGTTCTCTTGATAGTGGGGAATTATATTTGTGCAGTTGCACATTTAACTATTTTCTTTTTATTTTCTTTTACTGGGTATACGTTTTACAGATCAAAGTCAGCTGTTGAAAGACTGATCTGGAAACAATTAGACTTTACCCAAGGTGTAACAACTTAAATCATTTTAATACAGCATTTTACAATCAGTTGGGTGAACTGCCATCCGTTGTATATACTGATTAGTTCTTTCATGCTGTTTTGTGCATTGTAAGAAGTTAGAGGCCCTTCTATTACCTAATGTCCTGCGTATCTTGTAATTTTCCATGGGTTGAATGACAAAGTGGCATAACTAGGCCCTTTCTCATTAATGAAGCTGGTATTCTGCCTGTCTGAATTGAATGTGCAGCTCTAACGGCTGTCAGCTACGTGAGTGCAGGTAAATATGTGCCAAAGCAGCAGGGAGAGGCAAAGGGAGGGATCAGCACAAAAGTGTCTGTTGTATTGGTTCCTCCCCTTTCTGACAGACATAAAACTCTTAAAGAGATCATCAGTTAAAGAGTGGTTCAAAATCAGTTGATTTTACACAGCCATATTGGCCATCTGGTCCTTGGTTCTCATGGACCTCTGCCATCACATCATCTCACAGTGGGCACGTTGTTGAGCAACGCTCCCTGTGTGTTTTCACTGGAGTAGGACTTGCTTCAGCACATGGCATCCACATTTTCTTCAGCCTCATATTGTTCCTTTGACTAAGATAGCTTGACCAGAGGGAATGAGCCATTTTCTTCAAGTCCCTCTTTGTCCCTCTTGTATGTTAGAAAAAAAATGGTATATTCAAGTGTTTCAGTTTAATCTTTCTGTTCGAGGGAAAAAGTGTTTAAGCAAAATGCTAGTGCCATAGTAAAATTGTAATATTTCTCCCTTTTTCAAGAGTCCTTCTAGGTCTCAACCAAATACATTGCCATTATGATGAAAAACATAGCTGCAACAGCGAAACATCAACACAAAGTACTTTGAAGTGAAATCCACATTCTTTTTTCCACCTATATATGCAGTTGCTGTGCACTGCTCAATGATGGAGCGTACCTCCCTGTAGCAGAGAATGATGATCAGACTGATGATGTGCATTAGGACATAGGCTCTTCACTTACCATGACTTTACAGAAGCCTGCCTTACAGGCACTTTCAGCTGTGCAGGGGCTAGTACATAATCTGGAAACTCTTTTAAGCAGAATACTGTGCTACTAATGAATCCATCTAACCTCGTGTAGCAAACTGCAGGGTAAACAAAGATACGCATGTTTAAAAAAAAATAAATTTAAAAACTCAAAACTCAAAACAAAACAAAGAAAAGGTAAAATGGGGCCCATAATTAATTTTAAGACACAATAACCTTGTGTTTTAAACCACTTTCTTCACCCTCAGATTAACCTGTACTCATATTCTCTTTTGAGAATTTTAAACTTTAGTGTGTCAAAAATACGCAAATGTATCACAAATATACCTTGTCATTTCAAGAAAAAATACAATTTTATTGGTATAGTAGTAGAAACTTCTCAGTGGGGAAGGGGATTTGGTCTATTGATATATTAAGAATAGCCATATTAATAGTTTACCTTGCGATTTGCCTCAGCAACGCATGAAAACAAGAAAAGATATCATTTAATGAAAATGCAGTGTAATATATTACTGCAAGTAACTAAGCAGAAAGTAGCATGAAAAGTATTGCCTGGGCAATTTATATTAACTCTGACAGTGATTTTTTGTATAAACACAAGTAGAACAGAATCACATGAAAACAAATGCCAGTCAGCCCTCTTGTTCCTGCTGCAGAAGGCAACTAACTTATACTGGCAAAATTGTGGGGGATAATGCATATTTGCAAACTGATCTAATGATAAGAAGCACAACTTTGATTGTGAAGTCACTTTCTGTAAACTATAACTGTCTACCTTTCTTGTTCTTTTATCTGTATCTGACCATTTATTGTGTTTGCAAAAGCTAATTTGGATTTATTGTGTGATTCCTTTGTATTTAAGGAGTTTGGGGCAGAGCCCTGAAAGAGTATTAACATTCACTTTACCTTAACCCGTGCTATATGATGTTTTAGGCAACATTCTTAATTGTAAGTTCAAACACCTGAAGTGGCATTCTGGACACCTGCAAGTATAGTCGTAGCTAAGTTAATCTCTATTAAAAGATGTTGTCAGTTAGTGTTTAATTGCTGGTGACAATTATACGATATACCCTATCTGCACAACATTTATATTGTATGCATTGAGACATTCACAGTAAAGCTTTGGTCATTTCAGTGTCTCTCAAAAGTTGTGTTTTATAACAAAATGGCTTATATTTTTCCCAGAAGAGGAATTTAGCAATTTTTAATGACTAGTGTAAAAATTAGCTGTTGTCCTCAGATCTTTTTCAGGTAAAGCTAGTGTAAGAATAGAACTCATAGGCTGTTTTCAAGGACGTCAACCCTTTTGTATTGTACTTGCAATCCTATATACCCACTTTTATCTATAGTCTAACAGCTGTTTGTTTTCCTTCTTCCTTCACCTTGAAGGTAAATGCTTTGTAATTTTTTAAAAGCCACTTGAAACCTCAATAAAGGCTGTTGCCTAAACATGGCATACTTCATCTGTTCCTGTTTGTGCCATCTGCTGTGATGTCATCAGTTATATGGCATTAATTTCCTGCCACTACAGGTCTCCTGAAGAACTGATGGAACATTTGCATCTGTTAGAATGCTTCAGACTGTAGATGTAACAAAAGGCTTTTGTTAATATATTTTAACCAAAGATGTGGAGCAATCCAAGCTTTGAGCCACAGACTTTCTGCATCAAAAGTATCCATTTGATTATTTTCATAATCACATGTTGCATTTCTACCTTTCCTTCTCATACCTCAGACTGATCCATACCTCTGTTTGATTTAAAAAAAGGTCATTTAAGAAAGTAATTTTAAAAAAACTAAAAATTAAAAACACAGTACTAAAGTCTTTTGTGTATTTAATATCAGACCTGGGTTACTGCAGGCATTACACTTGGATTGCTTCAGATGGTTTGTTTATCCTTTTTTTCTTTTTTCTTCTCTTTCATGGGGATTTGCTTCCATAAAACAATGGTGATAACAAAATAGCTTGTAAATGGGAGCATACAAGCATTTGCAACAAATATTAAAGTAGAGGCTCACAGCGGCATAAGCTGGACTTTGTCGCCACTAGATGACAAGATGTTATAACTAAGTTAAACCACATCTGTGTATCTCAAGGGACTTAATTCAGCTGTCTGTAGTGAACAAAAATGGGAAATTTCAAAAGATTCTCCTGCTGGAAATAAGGTATAATTTGTATTTTGCAGACAAATCAGTAAAGTTACTGGCTTTCTTAGTGATATGCTGTCTCTTGTGCATTTTTTTATTAATTTAAATAATGTTCAGTTTTCACTGTTTCACAATGTAACACGTGAAAGAATTAGCACTTTAACTACCAGCAGCTGCCTCAAGCTCCCTTACCAATTATTTGTGATTGCTTTGAAAGCTAAGCAATATTTTTCACATCACCCCACCAAGTCAGAGAAACCCCATCACTGCTCTGGAGCTAGTGTCATTTGGAATGAGGCCGTCTGAATCTGTCTCTAGCAGAGGAGCTAGGTGAAATAATGCCTGGCTTTCAGTGCTTAGTTAGCTGACAGAGAATCTAAACTCTCATATATACATGTCCTGTGAATTCTACCCAAGGGGGCAATCATGCAAAAACCCTACCAAGAATGCATGTTCAGTGGCAAAATCATACATCATTTGATCTACGCTCTATCTATGTTCTCTAACAAAACTGTATAAGCACTGTGTCAGAATGAATCTATTCACATTTCTATACTTTTTTCTCAGAGTGTTTATTTGTTTGTTGGGAGTTAAAGGGGGTTTTCCAACTAATATTTATAGTTTCAGTGTTTGAGAATAAAAGAATCTCTTTATATCAAAAAGGTGTGGTTTTACACCAGAAGTAGACAAACTATTAAGAAGTTAAGGTGCTCGGTGAATGTTCCAATTTCAAAAATAACTTTACAAAGCCTAGTTTCTAAATAGGTGTCGTGGTTTCAGTTCGCCAATTTAGAATTTTTCACTGATTTTGACACTTCTCAGCCAATGGACTTACTTCTTGCTGTGAGATAGGATTAGGAGAAAGGCAAAGCAGGCTCAAACTTCAAAAGGATATAAAGAAAATTTATTGACAGTAACTAAAAAGGAAAAAAGTAACAAGAATCAAAACAAACCTTTCAGATTACTTCCCCTCCCCCACTTCACTTTTGAATACTGACAACGTAAAGAACTAAATTCAAACTCTCAGTCAGTTCACCACTTCTGACATATTCTTATTACAATTCACTCAGGGAGAAAAGATCCTCTTGTTAAGGTTCTGGAGACTTCTCCA
>VWZV01017645.1:0-10461 GCA_013397155.1 Irena cyanogastra
ATACAAAATAAATATTTGGTATAAAATTAAATATTTTAAATATGGGCTTGTAAAATTACATATTAATATGAAATCAATCAACAGGTATCATTAGTAAAATTACACAATACATTCACATTAGAGGAGAGATGTTTATTTATAATGCGCAAGTGTATTGCATCTGTATGTCAACAGCATTTTCCCAGTTCACAGAATGGGAATATAAGTATATAAGTGTGGAATTAGTTTTCAAGGACATGAAATACACAGAAATTTATAATATTGAGGTGTTTTGAAATAATAATATAAACTTAGGTCCATCCTCAATTGACTGAAAATTAATTTCTTAGTATTGCTATAAATTGACTTGAATTATTTTGCTGTTGCAAAACTGGGAATAATTCCATCTTTTAGTTTGTATTATGTACCCACTTAAAAGCTACCCTATTGAGAAACACTGAAATACATCTGTGAAAGGAGAAGATGTGGTGTTAGGCTATGTTCTTAGTCCAGGGCATACAGAATTAGGCAGCACAGCTACTCTCACTAACTGTGTAACTCAAAGAACACCAAACTGGGATGCTTGTCTGGTTATTCTGGCATATTATACTGCAGCACAGTACTACATATCTAAAATGAGCAGAAAAAAAATTATCATTTTCTGGACATGTTCTCTGTTTGGTAACGAAATATTTGAGAGATGCCAATACATTGGCTACAAATGAGATAGATATAAACAACAAACTTCAAAAGACCTTAATATAATAAACTGAAAAATAAAATTGCAAAGAAGTAATACAAAAATTTTATACACCAGTTTTCCAATACACAGAATTAGTATGTTATCAGTCTCATTACTTCAAACTTCATTTAAACCTTGTTTAAAGCTGCCTGACACTAGTTCTAAGAGAAAAAAGGAATTCAAAATTTATTGACATCACAGGAATTCTGCTTCTACAGTCAGATATCTGACGACAGACAGACAATTTACAGATTCCCCTAAGGCTAATTTTTCATATCATTTAACACTGCCCTGAAATCTATTTATCCTATTTTAGAATTTTGCACATCCATTGCAAATGAATAAATATTTGACAGAAAATAATTACTTTAGTATCATCACAGAACACACAATATTATTTTAATGCAACATTATGTAATACAACAAATTTTCACTGAAGACTGTAAGAAGATACAGAACCCTGATACACTATAATCCAAGCACCAAGAAGAAACCTAAAGTACAATTCATCTTAATTAAAGACCCTCCAGTAGTCAGCTACTGGCCCCTGTAAAGCTTAGCCAGCTTTACCAAAATCTTTGTTATTCCTATCCAGTAAAAAATACTAACACAAACACAAATCGATCTCTGAAGATTGAAAGTATTATCAGGTTAAATTCCCGACTTTGTCTTACGGGGTTTTTTTAAAATATTTTACCATTTTAAAAGTTTCTTTAGATTTCTGCCTTTATCAAGGAGGAGGGGACCTAATCAATTCTCCTCTTGTTCCTTATTTCAAGCTATTGCAGTGTGTTTTCATCCAATTCAATCATAGTCATACACTGTTGCATGCTCTGCCTGTACTTAAATGCTGCCCTTGCCCTCAATATGGTGATCGGATGAACTGAATATATGCAGGTAACACCAAGACAGCCATGATCAATGCACAGGTGAAGTGTGAAGAAAAGATTTATTCCATTACATAATTTTCAAAACAGATACACTGATATTGCTAAACTTATTCATATTAGCAGGGCAAAAAGTGCCCAGGCCTGAGCATCGTGTTACATATCAAAAGGCCTGGACCATGCACAAATCCTTCACCAGGCTGTTTTTCACCCAGCCTCTTAAATCCCTTCCCGCCTTACAAAGAGGCTCAAGTCTATGGGAAATGTGAAGGAATGGCTACGCAACCAAGGGCACGTAGACATGAAGGAGCTATGCTGATGTTTGCAAAAGAGCTTTGCTGCAGCTTGCAGAAAGCTCAAAGTCAGCACGTCCTTGAGCAACCAGTTCTACATTAACAGGATGCTTGCAGTTAGTAACTATGAGGAACTAGCTGGTAGAAAGCGGAACATATGTTAATGTAACCTTTGCAGTAATATCCAATGAGAATATCTTCGTATGCATAAGTAATGTAGCCTGCTGATATAAGGACACGCGACGATCAATAAACTGAAGCTTGCTTATCAACCATATTGGCTGTGCGAGTCTTCCCTCCGGCTATCAATAGCGTCCACAGAAAAGGCTTTTAATACTTTAACAACATCCTGTTATCTTTTGTGAGAAAAATCCATTTCATTTCAGTTGACAGCCAACAATCCAGAGTGAGCAAAAATACCTAAATTTTCTCACACTGAGAATTTTCTAACATCTCCCATCTGCAGGGTTGGTCTTTAACCAAAAACAATTATAAAATGAACTTATTTTTCTCTTTCCTCACCAGCCTTCAGTTTTTCAAATCTTTCCTCCCCACAAGGATAAATAATACGAATAGCTTGAAAAAAAGACTGAGTTGCTTAACAGAAACTGTTCAATAATATAATAAATAGAAAAGATAACACTACTCAGATTTATGTCTGATAATGTTTGTCTTCATAAGAAAAAACTTAATAATGAAAATGAAATAACACTGAAATCATATGAAGGCATTAATTAATTCCCTTTTTTTAATCAAAGTGAACTAGTTTGGCTGTTCTTTCTTGCCGTAATGCAATGCTCTGTTTTTCACAAGGTAAAGGAATTGGAATCAATTATAGCACTATATATGTACTATACATAGCAGAGTATTTCAGCTCCAGATAAAAGCTTTCAGCTTCAGCATGCTATGACTAATATTTAACCAGTGGAAAGTATATAAGGTCTTCGTAACCTTGGGGAATGCGATGGTTTGCATTAATTCCTTGGGCTCATTAACAGCTGTTCTTATACTGCCAGAATGCAGCTGGCTTGTCAGGCAGATCAGAACCACTAATGTGGAGTAGTAAAGGAGGGAAACTGGGCACAATAGAATTAATACAAACTGTATCTAAACAAAACCCAAAAGCTTATGGTGTCCTTTCATTATAGGAAAAAAACAGACCATGTTCTTTTGAGATAGACTTTTTCTTCCAATAAAAAATCCAGTGCACACACTCCTGGTCAGCAAATTTCTCTTAGTTTTCTCTACCCATCATTTTACACATCAGAAAAAATTGAAACTGCAATACACTGAGATTCCAGCAAAGGCTAACAAGAGCAGTCATCATTTGTATTGTTACTGTCCTATGCAGAACTATATCAACTCTAGGTAAAACATGAAACATGCTCTCTTAAAACACTAGTAGTCACTAGATATCAAACTATTATCTGTCTTAAAAGTCATGACTAAGTGATGACATCAAGATTGTCACACTCCTAAAATGAGCTGCCATAAAAATATAAAGAGAAACTTCATAAAGATGAAAGATTTTTTTCCCATTTTTTCTGTGGGAATATTTTCTAGATAATTTAAAATTAATTTTAAGTCAGTGATAATATTTGCTTAAGATTAGCAATTGGTCTTTATGATAGGGGTTTATATACAGTTCTGGAATATTGTATAAAATGAATGAGAAAATGCTAAAGGGAGCTTAGAAATGCAATGCCAAGAGAAGCAAGGCATAATCTTCAGAAAAAGGAAGGGAAAGAACAAATGGTGAAATATGGATTTGGAAATGGTCTATTCATCTTTTCCATAGATTTTATTTAAGTGCTATGTTTGCAAGAGTTAAAAATCCAAAGAAATGTGGTTATTCTAAGTATGTGGTTATTCTCTGTTTGCTGGCATTCTCTGAACAGTGATACAATCACTGAATGCTTATCAACAGAAAGCACAGAAATGGAAGCTGATGTTAATCAAACTGAGTGTGGTCAACACACAGAACCCACCTTCATGACCAATAACAGATCTTCCAGCCGTCTGGAAGCTAATGATCCCTGCCACATTGTCACTTGCCAGGATAACCACTGTGACAGTATTGAAACTGGGCAGAATCCTACTCCCTCCTTCAGTATGCACCAGGCTGATTATGATGCTTTCATTATCCTCTGGCTCTGAGTCATCTAAAATGGTCAGTGTGACCACCTTTTTTGTTTCACCTAAAACCAGAACATATACATATTTATGTGTCAGTGTGAGCACCTTTTTTGTTTCACCTAAAAGCAGAACATATACACATTTATGTGTCAGTGTGACCACTTTTTTGTTTCACCTAAAAGCAGAACATATACATATTTATGTGTTCACATGAAAATCATCTTTAAAAAGATGCAATCATCTACTCTAGTAGTAAATACCTAACTAATACAAAAAAGGACATGAAGAATCTTTACTTATTTACCTGTCTAGAAGTTATTGAATGTCGCTATGAAAATTGATTCAATTACTAATGAAAGGTTATATTAGGCAATATAATTTAAAAATTATTAAATATACTCTGTAGAAATTAACATTGTCAGCAGAATTTCTGAATGCATAGAATTCTTATTTGCTTTACAAGTTCTCCAGCTTTCAAATTTTAATTAGAAAAGAGGAATATAATTATTGTGAAAAGAATTACCAAGTGAATTTATTTTCTGATGTCACAAACAGACATATGTACACTAAATTTGACTATATATTTACTGGATATTATATTTAATGCATTTACTGAAATGCATTAAAGTGGGCTGTCATTTTATTAGTTACCTGTGTTCTGGAATATCAAAGAATGACAATATAAGCAGCAAACACAATCAATTACCAGTCTCTATAATACATTACAATTTGCAACAGAATCCTATTGATCATTGTACGTGCCTAACCTATACTAATTATCAGTTTACCACATACATATATTTTTTGTTATATTGCCTTTCAAAGTATTTTGAAAATAGATTTAGTAAACCTATAAACACTAATATAATTGCATGTCAGTTTCCAAATCACTCCTGGCAACTCTTCATTTAAGTTGAGATCATTTAGCAAGCTAAATGAACACTAGAATCTTTACTACACTCTCATAAATTGTTTTCAAAATGACTGCTCGATTATCTCAGACTTTAAAAATATAAAATACATCCATCATGTTGCACAGTGCTTAAATAATGCCTGACAGAGACATTTCTTCTTTGCAATTTTTTAACTATCCTGTTATGTTACGAGATCAATACAATCTCAGAATCTAAAAAGACATATCATTAAAAATTAGTACTATATTGACTGAAGATAAGAACAAAAGACTACTTAGGCCTGATTTGCATTTTCATTATCTTTGATACAACACCTATTTCATCAATATTATTCCTTATTTATTTTGTAAAAATGTTATCTTTATAATGCACACTGCAATATTTCATTTAAAAAATTAAATATTTATACTCTTCATCCTTTTTCTTTTTTTTAGTCTTTGTGGTCTTTGTGTGCATTTGTTTTGTGTTTTCTTTAGTTTTAGACAAGAGAAGTTAGTGCTAAACCTTGCCTTACCTTCAGCAAACACCAGAATCTCACCAACACCCACAAAATCCAAGTTTGGAGTAGCAGTTCCACCAACAACACGCCATTCCACTGCCACCTGTCCCAGGCTGCCTTCTGTCCTGTGAATCATTAGCTGCACGCTTGCCTGAGGACGTTCTTCTACTTCAATATACAGACCTTTCTCTGTTGCATTGAGACTTACACTATAGATCTTAAATACTCCAAAGGCATCCCCATTCATCATTATGGTAACTGTGGAAGTATTTGGCTGTCCAATAGTTGGTTGATTTTTTAAGCTGGCTGAGATGTTCAAAAGTTCAACTTTCAACAGGGATACAGTGAATTTTTCATCCAGCTCTGGCAGGCTGTCAGGGAGTATGGTAACCGTGAGATTTGCAAACTCTTCCCCGTCCTGCATGATGGCCCACTGTCTTGTGATAGATTCATAATCACTACCAGCAATGGCTTGTGTACTAAACAGAATGCGTGTACTGCTGATGTTTTTCTTGTAGGTCCATAATCCTGACATGTTAGTTAATGGCCTGATCTCTGTTGTCAGCCAGAGGCAGAGAGGAATCTCAGAGGCACTGGAAAATGTAAAGGCTGAACATGTTTGTTCTTTTAGGCACTGAGTTGCACAGGCATACAGTGGGTCACTTGCTGCTGACACATTCACTCTGGTCTTGGATGGCTGATCAGGAATTCCTTGTACAGGAGACTCGTAATAGGCCAGTATATCCTCACTTTGCTCAATGGCAAGAGCTACAATGTCCATCTCAGAAGTGCTGTAAAATATTTGCAGCTGACCAA
The DNA here is from genome assembly GCA_013397155.1 of Irena cyanogastra. Lineage (NCBI taxonomy): Eukaryota > Metazoa > Chordata > Aves > Passeriformes > Irenidae > Irena > Irena cyanogastra. Next base: position 6,267 of record VWZV01017645.1, read on the forward strand.
ACCTTCCCCCACTAAAAGACATTAAAATAAAAATGTTATGTTAGCTGGTGAAGCATATCTAATATTCTGTATGCTACTGGGTTAAGAATAAAAATGAACAAAATTAACTAACGCCTTCTGAATTGCGGAAAAGTTACAAATAGCTAATTAAAGTGACTTCTCTTGAAGCTAGTACTAGAATAACTGAGTAGGTGGGTTTTTTGAATAGCAAGTTTGATTGTTTATAGCTTGGGTAGCAGTCTGTTGAGCATGCATGTTTACAAACATTTCTCTCTAGAAGTTAACCTAATCTTCCTAGGGCTGTCAAGGAAGAAAAAGCCTTTGCTGAATCGCATTGTTATCATTCCTCCAAGGTGTCCTCAGGATACCATATTTCACATGCAAAATCTGTTCTGCTTTTCATTTTGTCTTCCATCACACAACATTTGATACATTTTGTCCTCCAGTTCACATCACAGGAACAGGCTGGTTTGCAGCTTTAAATGGCTTGTCAATTTAACAGGCAAAATAAAACTTCAAGTACACTGTGTACTTATACCCAGTACACTGGGTTTACACTGCCTATTTATTTACATTTGTATTTTATGTACATTTCTAACAAGCAGACATCTAATTCAAAATCAATGTATATGGAAAAAAGCTGCAGAACAAGAAATTGATGCAAATACCTATAGAAGGTAACATTTAAAATTATTGCCAAAAAAATACCCAAAAAACCCCCAAACCAAACAAAAATAACAACAACAAAAAAGAGATTCAAAATCAGCCAATACTATACAGACCTTCTTCTGACTGATACATTTGCAAGTAAATTTCTTTCCAGTGGCTCCTGAATTTGATATGAGGATTGATGAAAGAAAACTGTGCCATAAGGATTATCATTGGCAGGTATAACAACATTTGCCATGCTATCTAACCCGATAGCACCACCGTTGGAGGCCTGAGTTAATTCTATATGGACAATCTCAAAAAGAAAAAAAAAGAAAAACAAATAATGCAGCTAAATAATTTTTGCCATTTCTAAAAATAATCACAAGCAAAATAAAATCTGAACTTGTTGCAGCTTCCTGCCATAACGTTTCTTGCTTTGCTGCACACATTTCTGATACAAGTTAAAACTCTAATACTGTTCAAGAGAGACATAACTGCTCTACTTACTTCTTCTACTTCTGGAACATCATCAGCCAGGATTTCCAACTGCAACATCTGAATGGCTTCCCCAGGAGCGAAAGTAATATTACCCATGGCAACTTGCAAGTCATCGTCAGCAGGATGTCCATTAATGGTAGCAGCCCACTGAACAGTAACACTACCCAGTGTCCCAGCATTTCGGATTATTGGCAGATTTACAGTTACTGATCCAAATTCAGGCTCCGCTACAGTGAATTCGGTATTCTGAAAAACTGACATACACCATAGCAAGATATAGTGCATTACAATAAAATTGAAAGCAAATATATCAGTTTCTGAAGCTTTATTTTACTTTATTTTACTTGCTTGCATTTAGTTGCACAGGTAAACCCCTTTGAATTACGTTTAAACATAAAAGCAAACTTTCAATACTCATATTTTCATCTGCAGAGAAAATTAGCATGCAAATTAAGCCCACATCCAAAAAGTCTATTGCAGTATACCCATTGTTTGAGGCTAAACATGAACTGTTTCTAAGGTCTTAGAATATAATTTCATAATTATTCCCAGCAAAGAAGCTCTTTACCAGATTTCATGTCACTTATTAAATAAATAAATTATAACTATTTAACATGGAATATGTTAAATAGAAATTACAGAACCACAGAATGGGTCAGGTTGGAAGGGACCAGTGTAGATCATCCAATTCAAGCTCCCTGCTCAAATGGAGTCATTCCAGAGCACACAGCACAGGAGTATGTCCAGACAGTTCTTGGATGTTTCTACTGAAGGAGACTTCACAAGCTCTCTGGGCAACCTGTTCTAGTGCACCATCACCTACACAGTAAAGAAGGTCTTCCTCATGCTCAGGTGAACTTCCTGGGCATCTGTTTCTGTCTGTTGCCTCTTGTTCTACCGCCTGAAGCCAATGATCAGAGCCTCCAAGAAGCTCAATCCTTTTGTTATATTAAAACTCCGTTACTCCGTTATTACGTGGTTTAATTTTGTTCATCTTATCTTTTCCTTTATGTCTACACCCATACTTCCACTTCTGAATGTTTGTATTCAGTTGCCAAGTAGCAGCTTCCCCACAAACCCCCAGGAAAAATGTTAACAGGAAAAAGGAAATATGTACTCTTTTACCAAAAGATCCAAATGGGTCATCAGAAGCCTCAATAGTTATGACTGCTCTCATCAAAGACCCAAGCAAGGCTCCTCCTGTTGTTTGGTTCAGTAGCTGAACATAAAATGACTCCTCAATTTCAGGATTGATATCATTAATGATATAAATTGGCACAGCTTTACTTGTTTCCCCTTCTAGTAAGACAACATCTGTTGAAGCTACGCTGTAGTCCTCACCTAGATTTGTAGATTAAAAAACCCAAAACAATAAAACACAGATAATATCAATGCTTTATGGTTCAGTGTGGTGAACATTATCAGTAACATCCATTTTCTCTTTGTGTACACATGCATTTACCTGTGTTTTTATGGGGTCTTTTCCTTTATCTTTAGACCCCAAAAGTTTTTTGGTTTTGGTTGTTTTTAGGTTTTTTTTAAATTTATGTCCTATTGCCTTTTAGATATCTGGATGGATCAAAATAAAACTTGGTTTGACCAAAAGAGAGTTTGCACTGTTAGACCAAGAGGTAGTAACAAAAGGTCCATTATTGTCAGCTGTTTTCAAGGTCACACTACCATGTTTCTGTCTTTGATTTATAATTGCTGTCCAGCTTTCCAAGAGATAAAATGAAAACAGAAGCACCTTGTCAAAGCCGATTTTAGTAAAGGGCATATTTTATGCGTCGACTTCATTTTAGGCAAATTTGTCTCAACTGCCTAGAGGAACCTCTGTGATACACTAGATCACAGCTCTGCTTCAGAAACTAATTGAAAGCATACTCTAATATAAATCTAGCTACCCTTTTAATTTATAACACTCTGTTACATAAAAATGAAATTAAAAGTTGTCAGAGCACATACCACCCATCTAATCAGTTTGGACATAGCTGAAATACAGTGCACTCAATTTAAAAATGTCTAAGTGATCCCAGAGATTTCATAATTTTTCTTCTTTCTTTATGTATCTTCTCTACAGCAGGGACCAACCGGAGACGTTTACATTCCATTTTCAGAAGTACAAGTCTCCTTTAGTTTTGATAGATTCTTCGGTATTTGTTTTACAGCTAAGTCCCCAGCTCTCACTTCCTTTCCAATAAGCTCAACTAAGCAATACATGATGGGTTTAAATATGTACATGGGACTAAATTGTTTTTACATATACTACTATAGTTTTTTGGGCAGTGGAGGGTGAGGGGGTGTTTAAGTGGTGATGTGCTAAGTAAACAAACTAAGTAAACAAACACCCCAATTCCTTCCCTCATTTCACTTTTAGATTTTCCAGCGATAATGCATAAACTTCCCCCTAGGTCTTAGATTCATATTTGCTAAGCACAGTTAATATCTTACTACTTTATATTTCATACTTGTTACGTAGCAGAGCATTCATTACACACTTGTTTGTTTCAGGTTTAGCACAGGCTGCATAATTCTGCTATTCTGCTTCTTACCAGCTGTTGCAGTTATTGGCATAGCTTTAAATTTCACAGAAACATCTGAAAATATTCCCCCAGTTCTGGTCACATTAATGATTGGTCCAACATAGTTTTCAGCAACTCGTACAGCTGAAGCGGAAAGCTGAAGTGTTCCAAAAGCATCATCATTGGCATTAATAATCACATGAGCTATTGTCTCATCCACTAAACCAAGTCGAGGAGAATTTATAACTGAAATATAAAGAAAACTTAGTGAAGGGTACCTGAAATGCTTACTATTCATGGCTATAGAGTTAGTAGGCATACATGTGAGTTTAGCTGTCTCTAGTTTTCATCAAAATTATCTTTTTTACAATTGAACAACGCGTAACTACAAACCACATCAAAATACATGTGTTTAAATTATGTTCTAGCAGAAAATCTGAACATTATTCTACTATGCTGTGGACTATACAAGCCATAACTTTTTTGAAACAATGAGGTACTATGAATTTATTTATTTATTTATT
>VWZV01017646.1:0-19152 GCA_013397155.1 Irena cyanogastra
CTGGTGTTTCCCAACTAACTGCCCGACCACATGGCTCAGGCACCCTTTTTACCTGGGGGAGAGGGGGAGGGGACAGGTAGCAAGCCCACCAATCCAGGTAAGGGAGAGGAGGTTCCAGGGACAAAGGGATACCTGGATTGCTCAATGCCCCCCAGGGTCTAAGGCATCTTTTGAATCTGCCCAATGACACGACGCCCTCAAGATTGACAGATAGTCCTTAGCAGGAGCCAGGGTGGGGGGAGGAGGGAATACACGCACCTGGAGAAGGGACCTTCTGGGGGAAGTGACCTCCTGGGGCAGATGCTGACATCGCACTGCAACAGTAACTCACATATATTCCTTAGTATCCTTCTCCTTTCATCTGCTAGTTTGCATTCTGGTTATAAAATTTTTGGATATATTGTAAGAACTTTGAGAGCAAGTGGGGGATACTGGCATGGGGAATTTACTCTCAGCCACTGAAAGTTGTCTGGAGCCACCGATGCCCAGGAAGTTTAAATTTGGTCTGCCATAGTGTTTGTTTGGTTTCACAAATGAGCTCCCTGGGTAATATTTCCTTCCCATGGAAATTTTTCTATCCTATGGATCATCACAGGAGTCTCAGCACCTGTGTCCATACACAGGCTCTCCATCCTCCAAAAGTTCTCCTTCCCTCTGCCAGCATTAGTTGTTTTCCATCACTTGCAATGATCTCTTTCTCATGCCTCCTCAGCCAATTTCCAACTTGTACCTATTTATTTTGCAGAGTGGCAGCCTCCTAAATTAAAATGTAGTCAGCATGTTGTGGATACACCACACAAATTAGGCATTGTTGCACAGGGATCCTTATTTTCAATAGTAAGTATAGATGATTCGGCCTTAGAAGCAGCTTTTTTTTTGCCACCTAGTTATTCTTTCCAGGGAAAAATCAAACCTCCCTGTACTTCCAAGTGTGTGAAGTATGCTGATAGTTCATAGATGCATTTTAATACATTAGACTACTATGAAATAATCAATTCTTGTCATGGGGAACATCTCTCTAGCAAACGTACCATAAGGGGCAGACCCAGTCCCCAGAGTGTTTCTTCTTTGCAACTTGTATGAACTCTTGCTGCTGCAATCCTGTTTAAAGGTTGACAGTGCTTTCAGTTTAAAATCACAATTTTTAAAGAATTTGGTATGCAAACATGATTGTGGCAGGAAATTGTAGTACCTACAGATGGCTTAGGCAGAGGGCCTTCTTCTTTTCTTGGCTCTGGGGCTTTTAAAAAAAGTACACACATATCTGATCCTTTGCTGTTTCTTTCAACTTAAGAAAACATGATAGAGACTGCTGGTTGGGGATGACACTTTCTGTGGCCTATGAGAAAAGTTTGCAGTTTGTGTAGCTGTGATTTTAAACAATCTGCATTTTTTAGGAAGTTAGCAGAAAAGTTAAATGGCCTAGTGGCATGGAACTAAGGCTGTTTCTTCAAAATTTAAATTTTTTTGCTGATGGGGGCCACAACCCAATCTCGTATTCACCAATCTACTTAGACTTTTACTTAGTTCAGCAAGATGTACAATTGGGCTTAATTCCCAGTAAAATCTATGACATAAATTGAACCCCATTTTTTATGCCTTGCTCCATACAGATGCTAAGTCTAGAATAAGGGCCTCTCCCAGGATGAGACTGCAGTGTAAGTGAGCTGGAGGTGAAAAAAGGAGAACCTGCCCTATTCTCTGTGTGGTACCTGCTGATTAGACAGCTGTAATCAGCCAGGAGGAACTGAAGCACCTGATTGCCTTCTCCTGCACTAAAGACTTTAAAGACACACTTCTGGGAAGAACAGTTCATGACGAAATTACCTGTGACCACAAGGAAAGGGATCTGAGAGCCCAGAGTGCACTCCCAGAGCCCCATATATCAGGTCATGGTCCAAATTCATCAGAAACCAGCTCCTGTTGTTTGAGCAGACCAGCACAGCCTCCTGTGCTGCCCTGGCCAGGCTGAAAGCAGATAAGCTTGTTTACAAGAGCTGCTCACATGTGTTTATGAGTCTGTGCATGACCTATGTGTACACCATCTACACATGTCACTTGGCCTGAGTCCATGGCAACCAATCCCACCAATGTGAGTGGGACCAGGCTTTGAGCCTCCTGCTTGCCTGCCTCTAATTTGTCATAGGAACACGTTGAATATAGGATGTTTTAAAAGTTTAAAGCTGTTTAAAGTCCTTTGTTCGGTGCTGCTAGTCTGGCTGTCATACCTCCATTCTGCTTTTCTCTTCTCATCTGCAGCCTTTGGCAGAGCCTGTTTCTAGATGCATCATTTTAGTAGAAAATTTATGCTGTTGCTGTGGGAGTGATTCTCTGGTTCAGTGGGAGAAAAAGAGAAAGGTTTTTCTCTGAAAATCTATCACTAGTTAAGTATCAGTGGTATAACCTGTATCCTTGAAAATAAATATGTTGTGGTAAGTTGATTTCTAGAGGAAAAGCGCTCCCTAAACAGTCTTAAATCAAGAGCTGGCTTTGGTGTTTGGTTTTTGTTTGTTTGTTTGTTTGTTTGTTTGTTTTTTAAATTGAGAACAAAGTTTGGGCTGAAATTATTTGGGTATATCAAGATCTAATAACAATATTGGAATTCTGCAGAAGTCATGGTAGGTGTGTAAACCAGCATGTTGTTCTACAGAAATGCTGTGCTCTTGACCAAGTCACTGAGGAGTCACTGACCCAAACTGAAACAGCAGGAAGATTGGATTCGTTAAAAGAAGCTGATATTAAATGCAACATGAATTTAAAAACTTAATCTGAAAATTGCTTATTGACATGGTTATGTATAGAATAAAGACAATCTTACATGTCTTGGTGATCTGTTTCTCATGAGACTCAGCTTCATTGTCTGGTTTAAACATTTCACACACATCAGAGGGCTTCTCCTATGTTATAAATGTGCAGATCCAATTTTCCAATGAAATAAAAAAATAGATTTATTTAACAATAAATTTGGTAAGAATTATAGAAAAGAGCCACAATGCAGGATCACAGCCTCGAGCCTGTGTNCTAACATCCTATAAAAGTTCTGGGTTTGGTAGCCTAGAAAGAAGTTTGTAGGTCTGAGAAAAACATCCTGTATAGAATTGGGTGAATTGCTGTAAAGTCAAGGTACCCTGAATTTCAGTATTCTACTTGCCAGATTTTCTCCTCTAACAACAGGATGACTCATGTGGCCTCCAAGTTAACTTAATTTTATTATTTTTCTAGAACCCCTATTCCAGGTCATGCAGTTAGTCAAAATGCATACAAGGTACTGAAGAAATTGTTTTTCACAAAAAAAATGCACACAATACATAGTGATACAGGCAGAAGTTATTTGCAACAGTTATACTAGCAGTTACTGTGCCTGAAATCCATAAACACGGCTTGGCCAAACCTTGAACTTCTGTCTTGTTTTTATTTGCTAATTTTTTAACCAGGAAACAGCTTTCCCTTTGGCAGAGCATCAGGTCGCAGGTGAGACTGCTGAAGATTAGTACAAGGAGAAATATACAATGTTGGTTTCTGAGAGAAGTGGCTCTCATTGATGTCAGAGGAACTCAGGCCTTTCTCTAATAATTTCAAAGTTTGGCTCAAAAATACTGTACAGTTTTAGGGGAAGAGTAAGAAGAGTATCAGAGCAGAGATATAGATGACCCATATAGTTTTGAAAGTATTTTATCAGTCTCCTACTGTAAGTCTATTGAGAAAAATATTTGGAGATGTAGTATTTATGGTGATGCTACAGCATCTACTTCACTCAGCTTTTCTCATGACTGTTGTCTGATTCTATGATGAGGTGCTAAATTGGCTGTGTTGCCCTTAAACTCTGGATGTCATCACCTCTGGAAAATCTTCACACCTTCAGAGCACTTACCCTCGTGCTTTTTATTATTTCCATTCATTTGAACGAGTCATGACCTGCTAAATGGTTTTCCTGCTGATATCCCATCAGGAAAGAATTACCCAAGAAATGGCTGTGAGTGCTACCCAAAAGCGTGGGTTTTGCCATGTTAAGCTGCATGACTGTGAAAAATGTGAAATCCAAACCTGAGATAAATGTACCAAACAGAACAGTGGTTCTTCACTTTCCTGCCTTTAAGGCTTTACATTTTTAGCAACTGAGGAGTTTGGGATTTTGGTTTTGTTTGGGTTTTTTTCTGTTTGTTTGGGTGGACATTTTTTTCGTTTGTTATTATTGTTGTTGTTGTCTGTGCTGCTGCGTCTCTGTCATAGAACAGGGAACTACCTTCTCCAAAGGAAAAAAAGTAAAAGCTTAGTAAGAATCTGGTGTACTCAGAACTAGACTCAGTAAATAATTCCTCAAAGCTGTGGAAGAAATCAAATGTTCTCTACAGGTAGTTTTGAAGTTAAATATTCTGCTTAAAAAATGATTTTTGTTGTTTTAAAAGTTCTATTGAAAAAGTCAACTCAAATTGAGTCTGATGAAGAATTTTGTTTAATTTGGAAATAGTCACGTGTCTTTTGTTTAATTTTGGAAATAGTCACAATGGAATTTTGGAATAAGTCAGTTGCCTTTTACTGCAAGACCCAAAAATACTGATTGTAAGTTGCCTTAAATAAGTTAGTGTGGGATTTGGCCAACCAACCAGGGAGTCTCCTGCAGAGCCGAAGATGAAACACACAAACAAGTCTTCACTCTGCCGAGGAGCAAAGAGACTCTTTCTTGTTTTTGCTCATTTCAGATTGAAGGTACTTCTTTCCAAATCAGTCAGAGAAACATAACAAGCTCTGCTATTCCTCATTTCACTTTGATAGCTCACATTTGCTTCCCTGTGTGAATTAAGATGCTTATCTATGTAACAGCTGACATTTTGTACCAGTATCTGCTAAAAATCCTAGGGAAATGTGAAAGTGGCAAGTAAAACGGAAGCAGTCTTGTGTGATTATTATCTGGAAATCTTGTGTAGGAAAAGGCAACATTAAGCTGGTAAACAGACAGACATAGCATTATCAGTGCACTTTCATCTGGTGTTGGAAAAACCCCATCTTTCTCCAAATCAGGGTCAAACTGTAGACCCTGAAGGTGCTCTAGTGACAAACTTTCTCCAAGGTGTCTGACCAGATATTTCTCTCACTTGCAGTTGCTAATAGGCTTAGAGATCATTGGCATTGCATAAGTATAAACCAAGATTTGTTTCTGATCTATTATTAAAGTCATACAATTAATTGGTCAACATTTAACTAGACAAAAACAAAAGCTAAAAAAGGTGTCAAGAGCCTCTATCTAAGAGCCAGAAGGTATGAGGAACATACAGCAAGAACAGCTTGGAGAGTGCTAAATATTTTGGTTTGTTTCCATATACTGGTTGGTGATTTTACCATTGCCTTCCTACACAAGAGTTCTATGGAAGCAGGAGGTATTGTCTTCAAGTGCAAAAACCTTTCTGTACATCTACAGTAATCATGTGCAGATCAGCATTCAAATTATACATTTTTTTTTACCTATGCCTAACTTGTCATGTACTTTTGTGAAGGCTGAAGGATTATTTATATCCTCTTAGTGAACTTAGCTTTACTGTGAAGACTGGTCCACTGCAGGGTAGGATATGTTTTAATGTATTTTGAATATAAGCAAAAAACGGACAGGTCCATTTGAACACTATTCTGATTTGTGATCATAGCATTTGATTTAGCAAAGAATTTTTTGCTGAAATCAATGTTCAATATTTCACTGATTGCATTTCAGTTCCAATTTTTTTAAAAATCTACTTTTTTATTTAATACTGCTTAAGGAAATCAGGATGTCCTTAAACACGTGTAAAATTTTACTGGCAACAAGAGGAATTCATGAGTCTTTGCAAAGTGATTTATATGAGTCAGATGTTGCCAAGGATTTTAGGCACACTTCATAAATCAGGGATCTAAACAACAGTAAGAGTATTTACAGTACCAAACTACTGTGTAAGAAGTAAACAAGAGGAATTGTTTACATAAGTAATTAAACTGTTCCACATTTTGCTTTGCTTCAGATTTACTGAACTGGAGTTTGCATGGCAGGGTTTGGGTGGAGAGGAAGCCTGTTCAAAGACAGACTTGCTGCTGGCTGGTGAGAAGTAACACATCTGGGGTAGCATTGCTAAGAACAGAGGAAAAAGCCCTGCACAACAGAGACAAGAGTCCAAGGAGAGGAGGGAGGATGTGTGAGGTAAACAGCCCTGGAGGCACCAAGGTCTGTGGAGAAGGAGGGCAGGAGGTGCTGCAGGCACAGAAGCAGATTCCCCTGCAGCCCATGGAGATCCATGGTGGATCAGAGACCCACCTGCAGCCCATGGAGACCTCACACTGGAGCAGGTGGATGTGCCCAAGAGAGGCTGTGACTCCACGGGAAGGCTGTGCTGGAGCAAGCTCCTGACAGGATTTCATGACCGCCTGGATGCCCTGCACTGGGGCAGTGAGTTTCTGAAGGACTGAACTCCAACAAATGGGCTTCCCCATGTAAGGGACTCATGCTGGAGAAGTTCATGAAGGGCTCTCTCACATGGGAAGGGACCCCATGCTGGAGCAGGGAAAGAGTGTGGGGAATCCTGCCTCTGAGGAGGTAGGAGTGGCAGAGACATGTCATTAACTGGCCACAGCTCCCACTTCTCATCCTCCTGTGGCACTGGTGGGGAGGATAGCAAAAAATGGGGTAAAATTAAGAAGGGAGAAGTTGGAGGGAAGGTGCTTTAAATTGAATCTATTTTAGCTGTGACGGCAGCTGCAGAGTGACCTCTCCCTGCCCTTATCTCGCCCCAAGAGCTTTTGCTTGTATTTTTTTTCCCTGCCCTGCTGAGGAAGGTGACAATAGAGCAGCTGGGGGAGGCACCAGCCAGGGTCAACCCACCACACTGGCTGAGGTAATAGTGGAACACACAGGTGGAGACTCTCAAATAAGGCACCCAACTACGGAATTCTACCTGGGTGCCTTATATTCTACTTTAAATCTTGTTCAGTTTTAGTCGGAAAACAGCAGTTGAAGTGATGAGTATAATAATAAAATAATACATTTGTCCAGTCTGCAAATGTGATCATCATTGCTAATTCCCACCATGGTAATTAATGAGTGGTACAAGATTTCAAAAATTTAGCCAAGCAAGGATTTGAACACAGTGAAGTGCAGCTGATTTTCTTAAAGTGCAAATGAAACTCATATCTTGTGCTTGGAAATGCACCATTTTATTGGTGCAACATGTTTAAATATATATGTATACTGTGTAGAGAAGAAATTGCAGTGCTGTGACTTGGAATACTAACTTCTGTTTTGCCTTGGAGAGATTGAGATTTTTCTGTTTTACAAGATGTAGCATATCTTGTATTAAAGTATAATCTCATATGATCTTGAGTTATGAGTGAATTTATTAGATATTTCCAATGTTTCCATGTTTTTAATGAAAATTGCAGAAATGGTATATGTACATATGCCAGCACTTCTGTCAGTGGGTTTAATGACACTGAGTTGCTGAATAATTGGTAGGACCTTGCATTTCACCAGCAGCTTAGTGTAAGGTATCCCTGTGTACACCCTTCCATTACAGTATTGACTTTTGAGTTGTAATAAATACAGAGTAAAAATCTTTATGTGGATGCTTATCAGATCTGCTGGAAGTCCTCCTTTTACCTAACAGTAAACTCTTCTTGTCCTTGAAAGTTAAGTTAGTTGCAGTGAATTTTCAAGAATCAAAACAGAAAAATCCAGGAATTATATGGAGAAAGCTGAGCACAGTGAGGAAAGTTTTATCCTGGAGCTCCAGGACTTTTATACAAGAACTGTTGAAGAGTGAAGCAGTTAGTTGAGAGCCTTATGTCTGAGTGGAGGCAACCACATGCAGGCCTGAAATAGGCACCACATTTAGGTGAGACAAAGTGGATCTGAATTTGTATTTTCCTACTCCTCTCTTCTACATTTGTCCACAGATAATCTTATAAACACTAATTCCTGGGACACAGATGCCCTTCTGCTGTGTCTCTGGTCAACCTGTGTCAGTGAAATACTGTTACTGGTAGTAGGGCCATATGAATCCAAGGACTCAAGGGCCCTGTAAAAGAACAAAAACCCCAAAACATAGACATTCAGTCTAGAGGGGAGTAAATGGAGTAGTTATTCTCTGAAATACTCACGTGCAGGCATTTTCATTCCTTTGCAATTTCTGCATGAACATTTCCCCATGACTTCCATCTCATTCTGAGATTCCTCAACAAAAGCATCAGGTCTGTCTCTGGAAATGATTGCTTTCATGGAGACCAAAGTTGCAGTCTAGTACTGGACCTAAACACAAAACTAAATAGTTAACCTTTACTTTTGAATTGGATGTTGTTGTAATACCTGGATTTTTTTCCCAGAGTTAGATCTTTTCTAGAACCTCATTAGCTAACACAGCAAGCCTGTTATCATCAATATCAGCCAGGGCACTCATACAGATTAGATTGCAATTGAACAAGACCATATCTGGATGCTTAATCAGAAAGAAGTACAAAACAATATCAACAAACTACGGCCATTTCCTGTCTCATAAAAGCTGCAATTTTCCTGAATTTGCAGAACTGGAAGCAATCCAATCAGAAATCACTGAAGTAAATTAGGATAGCTATTTTTTCTCTTCTGTACCATGCCCTGGGTACAAACTGTTTGTGTTTCCCACTGTTGTCACTGGCGCTCGAGTCACAAGAAACCCAGTCACAACTACACTACAGTTAACAGCCCTCCCAATTTATAGCCACTCAAATATGAGGCAAATGAGTGAAACAAAGAAGGTCTGTTCCATAATGGATTGCAGCAGCCAGAACTGATGGCCTTAATTGTTTTTCACAACACAGCAGGGCTTTACTTATTTTGTTTGGGGTAAGGAGAGGTCACAGAATCAGACAACTGGAAAGGCAAGATTACTAGCTGGTCTAGCTGGTAACTTAGCTACCTTTTGGAACAGCACTAGGGATAAACCTTGAATTCTCTTTGATTTTAGCTGTGGCTATTAAGTTCTTGGTAATGGGTCAGCTACTGAACTCACTTTACTCCTAGATAAGGTGTTGAGGTGCTGGCAATGGAGAGTGTGCTGTACACCTGTAGTAAGAAATCCTGGATTACTGAGTCTGCATGTATTTATGGGAAAACCAAGCAGACAGCTTAGACTGCCTCTCTCTGCTGGGCAATATAACACAGAGGCACCTGCTGGATTTTTAACTGGGTTTTGCTCACAAGCCAGCAAAAGGACATGCACAACCACTGACCAACTTTTAAAATTACGTGAGTGGCAGCTGTTCCCCTTCAAATTATTCGTTAATGTCTTCTTTGGCACTAGGAAAAACATACATTTTAGGAAATAGAAAAAGGTGTTTTAAGTATTTTTTTTTTATTTCTTCAATTCACTGCAAATTCACACAGGGTGCTAATGCTTAAACCTCCTTCTAAACCTTCCTCCAAAATGACCAGTTTACTGCTGAGTTGAGGTTGGACTCCAGCCTACCCTGGGAAAGTGAATTCTCTTCATAAAATGACCAGAAACTGCTAACTTTGCCTTCCTCTTACCGTCTTCATGTAATTTCCTGTATGCAGGTTTCTTTTTCTAAATACCAAAATATGGATGAAATTTTTTTTTTCTTTCTTGAGAGTGAAAGAAACAATATTAACATTGTCAGCTTTTATTTTGAGTGCTTGCCTGTGACTAGGACTCTTTATATTTGCTTTCCTAATATGTTTTTCCAACTTTCTGTTAAAAGTGTTGAAAGTCTGGCATCACCTTAAACCTGGCATAAAGTTTGTATTCTTACTTGTTCACTTCATGGATTGCTTTTTTTTGGGGGTGCAGGGGGTGTGCAAAGAGGGTGTTCTTTTCCCCTGCAATGGAGGGAGTTTAAACTATGTATTTAAACTACATAATAGCATTTGAAGGGGAAGAGAAAATTCTGCCTTTGAAACAAGGAACACTATATCCTGGATAAATTTCTCTAGCTGGTAATAATGGCAGAGGACCTCCAGCTGGATTTTGTTTGAGCAGGGATTAGGTAGCCAGCAACAGCTAAGTGAGCTTAATTCAGGAAGAGCTATGTGTAACTTCTGTGGGTCCTACTAGGCGACTTCTGGTTTGCAAAGCTTGTCCTCAGCGGGGTGTTTTTTTGGGTTTAATGACTCATAGACTTATGGACCAGCTTTTTTTGTTGTTGTTGTTGTTTTGGTTCGGGTTTTTTTGTTTGTTTGTTTTGGGGTTTTTTGGGGGGATTTTTTTTGTGTTTTTTTTGTGAACCAATTAAGTTTGATTGTGCAAAATGAAAGGGAATGTTTCAAGTATCCTCCTACATTCTAGAAATCAAACGATTTATTGAATCAAAGTGACTATGGTGCAAAGATAACTGTTCTGTGTGCCTTCCCACAACGACTATAAAATGACCCTATTGATACCCTCAGCCCACACGATGTGGTTCAGAGATGGGTGAATCACACTGTTTTCTAACAGTTTATCTTCAGGCAATCACTTCTTTTATCCCCATTTACATGTCTGCTTTTCCCAGTCACTGGCGAAAAAATCATCTTGACTTCAAAACCTGTGAGTAGGGTTTGAAGTAAAGGGCACGTTGTTACTCTCCTTCACCTCTATTGTCACTCTGCAAAGGGCCAGTCTGTTCCTCCTTTTTGTTTTCTTGCATAAAGACACCTCCTTTCTAACATCACTCTTCTGCTGGCCTCTCCCAGCACTGCATTCATTCTCATCTGATTTAAACTCTTCATGTACACAGCTGATGAAAGAGTCCATCTTTACCCAGCAGTTCTATAAATCTTTAAGTAGACTTAGATTTACACATAAAAGAGCATGAAAGATGATAATAAATTAAGAGACTGTGATGAACTTGTTCAATGCAAGTAATAAGGCTTCCTATACCTGAATAAAAACAAAGAAATTGGCAGAAGTTTTCAGCATTCCCAACTGACAGGCATACATGGAAGTTTACATAGTGATCCAGGGGTACTGGAAGTTGAGTGGGAGATGAAAGATGTTACAGGAAATAAAACTTAATGAAAGGCTTTGTATTCAGCAGGGAAAATCAATGACAGGGAAGAGATGTGAAAGCTTTGGGGATTTGCCCTGATCTCAACTTCTTTGACTTGTATGTGACACTTGAGAAACTCCTGTTTCAAAAGACTTAATCTGCATTACAATTATAGTAGATAAGCATCTAGTCTAGCACAGGTGGAAAAGTGGAATCCATGCTGGATCATCTTTGTAAAGAAGGAAGCTCTAGTACATGAAAACCATATCGAGATAAATATTCCTTAATGGGGACTATATCTGACAATTTGCTTTTCATGGATAACACTTAGACATATTGTACCTTCAATAAGAAGCTGCTGGGTTTGGCCAGGAAGGAATACTGACATAAGTTTCATGAGACTAACATAGTGCTCTTTCAAATGATGCCCACAAACAGGAAACTACTCATTCAAAACTCAGGACAGAATTTGTTTTTTCTTGCGTTCCTACACAAGGCCAAACTGCTAGAATTGTATGAAAACTTCAGAAGTCAAGTTTAAAAAGTTCCTGTCCTACACTTACCTTTTAATTTAGCCCTCTAAAGTATGTTCTGCTTATACCTGATGCAGTGATGTCTGTACAAAGGACAAGAGCATTCACAAAACAGGACTAGAGCAACCAGGAGGGCAGAAAGATTACTGATCCCACACCTCCAACAAGACACCAGGTAATATTCCTGCTTTGAGCTTTAAATTTTTGGGTGACAGGTGAGAGGCAGAAGATTGGACATCTCTTGCATGTATGTTTTGTTCATATAAACTGCTTCCTCCTTGACCTGTCTTTTTTCTTTGAGTTTGTAACCTGGGTTTGTTAGCATGAAAATTATGATCTTTGTATCTCCATAATAAAATTTTTTACATAGTGTGTCACAAATCCATAAATGAAGATTTGTTAGCATTTTAGTTTCATGTCCAATAAAGTTGGTGCAAATGGTTAACATAGACCTGAGTTGGAGCACTGCACGTATGAAATGCTGTCTTTGGTTTCCATGAGACTGAGAAGCATTTTTTTGCTGGTTAGAGGCAACGTACAACCTGAAGACTTTCTTTAATTCCACATGGACACATTTGGATACCGTGATCTTAATTTTTGAAGGATGTGGACCTTCTGAACAAGGTCCAGTCAGTTTCCACACACAAGGCTGTCAGTATGGTGCAATGCAGCTCACTTTTGAGTCAGAGTTCCAAGGAAAGTAAAATGCCTTTTCTAGAGATACCCCAGTTTAAAAAAAATTAAAAAAGAAAATCCACTGGTGCTATGTCATTTACCAAGGAGTAGCTGAAGGCTCATGGTAACTACATCTAGATATTTAGAGATATGAACCTGATGGCAGGTACCTAAATAATGCAATGCTACTAAAGTAATTTCTTCAAAAACTTCACCAGAACACAATTATATGTGCCCTTTGGCTTGCAGAATACATTAGAAATTTGACTGAAAATACCATATGGAAAACCACTGTCTTCTAAGTGTGCTGATTTGCCATTTTGTGTGTGTGTGATTGTCTTCATCAGTGTCCATTTCTTCTCCCAGGAGATGCTGTTAACAAATAAGATGGAAAAGTGTCACCTGTCAGCCAAAGACTTCTGAAGAAAAGCTCTGCATGCACCAGCAGAGACAGAGCAAGCTGGGGGTTTGAAAGAGGGCATGAGCACCAGTGAAAAGGCTGCCTGGTGCTCTGGTGCTGGTATCAGTCCTGTAACTGCATGTGCTCTGGCCACCACACTCATCTCAGAGGAAATTTGGAGTTGCTGTCAAACTGTATTGGATGTAAATTGGTTTTGTAATCAGGACTTTGGGTTACTTTTTCGTGACTTTCAAATATGAATTTGGAAATTATAAAATCTCAAATTACAGTGGGGTCTACATCTTAATTTCATAATGGCAATAAGTAAACTTGAGGCAAAGAGGTTTCATCTCTCTTTTACCTATCTCATTTATCTCTCATCCCTTCCCACTACTAACAAAGACTAGTTTAGGACATACTTCTTCTATTATCTGGTTACTCAGAAAGAAGCAATTTTTTAAAATATCTATGAGAAATTAAGAGGTGCAGAATTAAGATTAATTGTCCCATCTGGTTACAGTAAGGAACTTAAGGAACAGTGAGAGACAGACTTGGGGACACAAATAATTTTGGAAAACATCACTACACCTGAATCAGCAAACCCTGAACAGGATACTGTGCTTTATTTGAGGAAGAAATATGATATTTAAAAAACAGGCCAGTGAATTGCAGTTGAAAATTAGAGGACAATACTTTGTCCCTTCTGCTGTGCAGGTTTGCACATGGTCCATTTTACCTCCTGCCTGTGCTGGCACGGCTGTGTGAGTGGGTGTAACAGCACAGAGAGGATGTGAGTGGGATTGATCTGGCACACTATGCATGCGAGGCACACACAACTGCTGCTGTTTTATTTTGCCACCACACCAACAGAAACGACCCTTCTACAGACGTTTGTGGCAGAGGATTTTGCAGTCGGGGTGTAGCATGCTTTAGTATAATTCGCATGCATTTCATAACGTGCAGATTTCATAACCTGTTAAAGAGTGGCATTGCAGCAAAGCAATTTTGTTTCTCTATGGCTTCTTTTAGTTCTCTCGTGGGAAGGGAAGATGTGTTTTGGGGATTTTTATAGTCATGTTCGAGAATTTGTCAGTCTCTTTCTTTCCCACTGCTGCTTGCCTTGTTCAGTCACAGCCCACACACCCTCCTCGCCAAATTCACGGCAGAATTCCTGAACTCCCGCTCGGAAACTGGCAGAGCGCTGCGGCATGGCGGGCCGGCGCCCACCTCGCCAGGGGCTGCGCATCCCGCGCGGCCCCGCCGCGCACCGCCCGCGGATCGGGATGCGATTTCTCCTCCCGTGCGGCTGTCCCCCCGCGGGCCCGTGTCCCGCTCCGGTGCCGGTGAACTCACAGCGCTCCCTTCGCCCCGGGCCGGCCCCGGGGGTCTCTCGCTGCGGGCGCGGAGCCGCCGCTCGGCTCGGGGGCGGACGGAGCGGGGCGGGGGGCGATGGAGGTGCATCCCCCGGCCCGGCCCCGCCGCCCCGCCGGGCTGGGGNGCAAAACTTTGGCGTGCGTGAGCGGCAGCGGGAGACCGTGCGGCTTTCGCGAGGGGCAGGCTTTCGACGAAAAATGTCTCAGCTCCCCGGGAGCCAAGCCGAGAAATCCCCGGTGAAGGGAATGATTTTTAGGCGGAGGCAACTCTCCGCTGGGCGGGCGCTAGCCCGGGCGGGCGGCTCTTAGTCAGGGGTACCTGTGTGCCGCCGGTCCCCGTGCGCTGTCGGCTGAAGGGTGGGCATCGCTTCGGGAGCGCCCAAACGCCGCCTCATTCACGGCATCCCTTCACACCCGACCTTCCGCCGCTGTCTCCATTAGCGGAGCCCTGCGCTGACAGAGCTCCCACCCGAGACAGGATTCCCTGAATAGGCCTCTGCGAGCAGGGTCCTTCCCATCGGGGTGCAGGGTAGGCGAGTGAGCTGCTACATCTTCGTTCATTAATTTTGCACTGCTGCCCTGGTGGTGGTCCTGCCCAGCAACTCAGAGGTCCCGAGTCTTCAGGTTCTGAAAAACTGAAGTCTGGTGTAAAACGCCATTCCTGACGTGCGATTTTTGCCCTCCTAATGCATTTGTTAGTTTATGTTGAATTTGCAGGAAGAAAATAATGTGAAAAAAGTGGAAAATTACAGGGTTTTTGAAGTTCACCGTACATGACTTAAATATGTAAGTCAGTAGGTAGCAAATAGCAATTATTAGTTTTGCCAATGGTAGAGTATTTAAACTCCTGAATAATTGTGGGAAATTTGCAGATTTCCATGGTTCCTTTGGTAGAATACTTTTTCCAGAAAGGACATACAATGAAAGTTATTGCTACAAAGCATACCTGTGCTTCCTGTACCTTAACAGATAGGGGCAGGAAAGGTGATAGAAACACAAGAGATCGTAATTCTTGATTCTCTGCCTAGGTCTTATGCATCTGTTGCTACTTTTTTCCCCCACTATTGCTACTATTCCTAGCCAGATTTAATAGGTATAGTTTTATGTATGCTCATCACATTTATATTTGACTTCACTGTACCCCTGTGCAGAAGCATAAAAATATAAGGTAGGAAATATTGCTGTGTTGGTTTTGTGTCTACAGTCGATAAAGAGTCGACCAAAAAAGAAACAAAACAAAGTGCTGGTGCATTACAACAGTTGATACCAGTCCTGTCAACTGGAGTAGTACTCTTCTTGGGATCTGTCTGGAATCCTCCCACCTTTTGTGATAGTGACTGTGGGCTTTACTTGAGTGTAATATGTATTGGTGATGCACCTTGGGTTTATTGCATAGGGAAGGGTTTTTAACATGTGAGATCTCCACTTTTGGGTAGCAAGAGTTAATGCCTGTAAAAGCACTAGAATAAAGATGAGGTGCAATGGATTTTTCTACCATTGAAGGTGAGAGAGTAAATGCTGAAACCCTAACAAAAAGTTTGAATATGGAAGATAACCACACCCAAGCAGTGTAGAGAAGGGAGCCATTAGGTCCTAGCTGCTCCTGGGAAGAGCTAGGAAGTAAGATTTGAAACAAAAGCAAAAACAATACAGGAGAAAATAACTGTCTTAATCAAAGATTAAGAGGTAGAGAAGGGACAGAAGAACTTGGAGGGGTACATGCTTTGAGAGAAAGTTTCTCTGATGGGTATGGCAATGAGATCTTGGTCCTTAGGTCCCATAGCCAGCTTTGAGATATTTTTGGAGCCAGCATCCAGAGTCCTGATGGTTGTCTCAGAACTCCTCTGATCTTGGCAAACCTATAAGGAAGATCCAACAATCCCTCTTGGTTCCTAAGTGTAACATAAAAGTGTATTGTTTTGTCTTGGTAACCCTGTCTCCAAACTTATAGTTTTGGAGTATGTCTACAAAAGAGAATGAATTTAGGTTAGTGGTGGGGAAAATGTGTCAGGTGAGGCTGAATAATGATCTCTTTAGATGCAGTAAATAAAATAATATACTGAAATAACCAATGAAAACATTGTCCTAAATTATCTTTAGCAAATACAGGGACTGGAAGATGTCTTTTGTCAGACTCCAAAGACCTGCATTAGGACAGCTGTGGCCAAATATGGGAATTTCCATTTGGAAGGAGTGCTCCTTATGCAAAGTATGTCTTATATATCCCTAAGACCTCTTACTCTGTAACTCTTCCTTGCATGACTAGCTAAGGAGTCATGGAAGAACAGGGAGATGATCCTTTTAGGAAGAATGATAAATGCCTATAAGCTTAGGTGGGAGTCAACAGCAGTTTTTAAACAGTGGAGTTCCACAGGGATCAGTTCACGTGTCTGTGGTGCTCAGCATGTTAATAGATGGGGAGGTTGAACAGAAATATTTGCTGGTCTTTGTAGATTGTCAAGGGTTTAAATGTTGTGTTGCCTATGAAGAATTACAGAAAAAACAACTTACTCTACTGTTGGGGCATTTAAATGGCAGATAAAATTTAGTTTGGATAAATAAAATGTCATGGATGGAACATCTCATTAGAGGTGCTTGTTGGCTGTTTTTTTTTTTCTTTCATGCAGGCTCTTTGGGGTATCTGTCAAAAATGGGTTATCCAGTCAAAAATCAATGGCAGGAGGTAAGGCCACTTTAGCACAGTGTTCTGGGAGTCCTGGCCACTGGATACTGTGGATGCTAGAGGGTTACATGGACTTAATGGGCAACCAGGCAAGTTTACATGCAGGAAATCCATTAAGGCTGATTAAACATGAAGATACTAACTACTGAACTGTAAATTGTTGAGAGTTGTGAGGGTATTCTCCAACAGTATTGACAGGAGTTTGTTCTATTCTTACATTGTTCCTGAGGCATCTGTGTTTGGCCAGTGTTCATACTCTGGGCTAGATAGGCCTTTATTCTCATTCTTTTATTCTGTTTTTATGTTCCACTGAAGCCCCGATTAGTTCACTTTCCTCTTAGTCCATTTTTTACAAGGGTTTTTGTGTATGAGTGGAGCTCAAAATACTGTAAATGTGAAATTTTGTGCTTTGTTTTAAAAAATGTCTTTCTTTTGCAATTGTTGCAACTGTTGATGTAGACTTTGGAATTTTGTTCTGAGTGTATTTTATCTAAAAGCTTATTTTCCACACTCCCTTGGAAAAAGATGTTGAAAATATTGTACTCTAAACTTGTATTTCCTTAAGGACTAAAACCTTTTGTTAGCCTTATATAACCCTTGCTGTGTCTTTTGGTACAGAGTTTCTGAATTCAGGGCTGGTCTAAATATGGTATTTGTGAAGAAAAAATGCAGTAATGATTTTTTTGACACTCAGCAATATTACAAAAAATGGAAATTTTCTTTGTTGGAATTTTACTTGACAGGCACCCTCTTTGCCTATCTAACTACATAACTATCTGAGCTGAAACTGTCTAATGTTACTATTGCAGGCAGATTGCAAATGTATTAAATGGTCAAAAGCAGATGAAAGTATTTCCAGTCAGATCCTTTGGGCTTCCTCTCTTCCAAGGTTACCTTTTCCTGCATGGGCAGTCTTTCAGCTGTGTGATCCTTGCTGAAGACTGAGACTGAAAGGCTCTCAACACTTGGCAACTTAGCTTGGACTGACAGTGCGAGCTGAATCATAGGGGGTTTATGTCCTTGAGTTTTTAGCACAGAGAAAGTTTAAACCTAATGTACAGCTTGAACTCAAGATTTCAGTGTGCAGAATGACGTCTGGCTCTGTCAATCCTATTTATGAAAGCTGTCATCCTAACATGTACTTTTGTAATGGCAGTAGCAGATGAAATCAGCTGACTTCTTTGTTAGCTGATTTAAGCTAACAAAGCAAAAACTTCTTTGTCAAGCTGATAAAAGCATTATTTTATAGAAATGGATTGGTTTTGCAGTTGGTGATTGGAAGTTCAAACAGTTTTTGCTTTGAAAGCATGCCAGTTATTTTACCCTCCATCCCTTCATTAAAAAAAAGGTTCCGTTTTCTGTTCATCTCCAGAGTAATTTGTTTTACAGCCTCTTTGCCCTGTTTATTTTGAAAAATGATTTTCTCAGTGTGCTTTAGGGTGCATTTAAATTAGGTCTATCCCTCCTTCAATAACACTCTTGCTCTCTTGCTTGTGAAGTTTTTTTTTTAGTGGACCTGAGGATTTTCCAGAGTGATGCAGAGATGCACCTGACAGACAGCACATGTCCGTGGTGTTATCTGTCTGAATGTGAGAGCATGGAGTCCTTTTAGGAATCATGATGAGGATTATCTTTCAGCAGAAACTGCCAGTGTAGATTTGCCTGTGCCACAAACTGTAATTTGCTTGTTACCCTCACACCTTCAGACACACAGGAAGGATTTTCTCTCAGATAGTTCCTGCCCATAAGGAAGGTTGTTGAAGAGATGGGTCTGAGGCCTCGTTTGGGAACCTTCCTTTGAGTCAGGAAGATAGGACAGGGTGAAGTTTCTCACTTGGGTACCAGAAACTAGGTTTCTCAATTGGGTACCAGAACTTGCAGTGAATAGCCCAAGCTTTGACAACTAAAATTCTTTACTCAGGACAGGGCATGATTTTTTTCCCAGTTTTGTCTGGTTCAGTTCAACAGCTGGCTGATTTGGAAGTAAAAAGCTGTGTTGAAAAAAGCAGTGAAAGAATATTTACTATTCTGTAAATAATGAATAGGTTATCAATTCTGTGTAAATTTAACAGTTTTCTCATCCTTAAAAAAAGAGCTATTAATAATGAAAAATTATGATAGAGAATAGTTATTTCATGATTTTCAAGGGTTTTTTTCTGTCAGCCACTACGCATTTGTGTCACTGGTTTAGATAATGTTTTCTAATTTGAAAAATTATATTTCTAGTGAGAAAATGAATAGCTCTTGAAGTAAGTACTCTTAAGAATACCGAAAAAGTTTTTTACACAGATTCGTTTTAGGAGTGATAAGCATATAATTTGTGTTAATACAAGAATTGTCATGCTTGAAAAACATTGCATTTAGCTGCAAGAGGTAAGATGTAACAAAGTCATTCTTTTAGCATATTATGGAGAGAATCATGAAATATCTTGAACTGGAAGTGACCTACCAGGTTTATCAAAGTCCAAGTCTTGCTGAAGACAGAAAATCTGAAATCAAGTATTTTCAAGA
>VWZV01017670.1:1362-43976 GCA_013397155.1 Irena cyanogastra
TGATAAGGTAACTAGCAAGCACTGCTACATAGTAGGTGCCTCATAAACTGATAGGTTTCTTTTCTTAGTGTTAAAATCTGAGATAGTGCACTGCAATTACTTGCAAGTGTTCAGTTACTGCCCTGAAGGAGATGTTAGAGGTTTTGAGGGGCATTTAACACAAGTGACTTTGGCACAGACACGAAAGGTTTCTTGTGAGTGTTCTGTGTTCCTAGCAATGTACTGTTGATGAGTAAGATGGGTTTTTGTAGAGTAGCTGGAGTTGCCAATTACTGAAATTGTAAAGAGAGAGTAATCAAAATGTCTGCAATTTTTAAGATGATGTTGCAACTTGCTTGCAGCAAATCAAAATGAGAACATGGACAATAATAAGGACAAGTGGGATTTGGGAGGAACAAATATTTGGCATGCTGCTGGCCATGAGTTCTTGTTTCAGGCCTACCATGTACACACCTGAGCTTTATTATTTTTGCGGGAATATTTCTGTTCTCTTACAAACTGCCAGACATTTGGTGGAGATAAAAATTCTGTTTCTTTCCTTGTTCTCAATATCATAGAATGATAAGTATTTAATTCAGTGGAACCAGAGTATTTTTTTCTTTCCTTTTATTCAGCAAGCAAAATCTGCTCTTGACTCTGATATCATAATTGACATTGTAAATGAGGAGAGGTGCTCTTCCTAGAAACAAGGGGAAAAGGGGGTGAGCCCTACAGAACATACAGAAAGTGAACAGTAAATGGTCAAATTAACTTAATTAAAAATACTACAAAGTTATATACTGAGATTTTTTCAAAACAGATTGAACAGTAACGTGTTTCTGTGTAATGCGTTATTAGCTGACCTGAAAAAGTGAAGGTTTTAGGAGGTGCAAAAGCAGATCAGTGGTCATTTTTGGCGTAAGAAGAATTAAACTCTTGAGTTTGGGAATTTTTGGTTTTGAGCACTAGATGGCATTGAAGCACATGAGAATGAGTAATTCAAAGTTTTTCTTCCTTTGTGTTTTGCCTCTGGTACAAAACTAAAACTTTGTGATGTCCTTCTGCTGGAGGCTTCTGTTTGTAGCTCATTTCTAGTTTTCACTGATGCTATGCGTTTTTTACTGTTTGAACATAATATATCAGTTTTATCAACATCTCTGCTGTCATCGTCTTGCAGCCAACAATTCTACATTTATCTTTTCAAACTTTATCAAAGATAGAGCTGAAGTACATTCTGATAGTAAGAGATTTATTATTTTTATTCTCTCTCCTGAAAATTACATACCCCAACCAGCATAAAGTCAGATTAGCTTGCGTAGCACCTGGAGCGTAAATTAATAGATCATTAGGTCTCTTACACTAACCATTTAAATCACATAAAAAGGAGGGCTGAACTAGGGAAATGTATTTGCAAAATGTCCTTTTATGACTGCCTGCATCAGAATTTGAAACCTTGCATATATGGAAATACCTTATTAGTTCTTCTGCTCGAAATTATGGTGTTGATCAACTTGTGCTTAGCCATCCTTGTCTGGAAAAAAGAATGGGGCTGGAATATGAGGCGTAAGAGTATTTGCAGCTTCATTTGTGAAGGTAGATGAGGCTTGAGACATAAAACTTGTAACTGAAGTAGAAAATACAGGGGTTTTCTAGTAGTTTCTGCCTTTAGGACTTAGTGAATGGTTTGGTTTTTTTCCCTTATGTCTTCATCATTAAATAAATTTTCAGTGAAAACTGTTTTTTCAGCTATTTGGTATATCTTTCTTCAGTGGTGTTGGGAGCTAAGAACAGAAAAGTTACTCTAAATGTGAGCTATCCAGTTTTTCTAGTCAGGTACTTGGAGTACTCTTCAGATGTAGTTGGTTACATTTTTCAAAACATTTGTGTAGAAGATGTTTGGGCTGGACTGAGGCAAAACCAGTAAGTTTAGTCTGTGTGGGGTGATTCACCATTATTTAATGGACCATTTTTTAATGGTGTTGGGCATTTGACAGTGGAGAAATTTCAGCTAAAAATAACCTGAACATGAAAATTGAAAATTATTTTTGTTTTCACTGTACTTGCAAGAATAAAAATGACAGCTGTGCTCACTTGTGGTTTTGGATCTCATACCCTTTTTTCTCTTCTTTTTGCTACAGCCGAATTTGCGGAAGTCCTTGTCCAGCAGTGTGGCCTGATGTTATAAAATTAGCTTATTTCAACACGATGAAACCAAAGAAGCAGTATCGTCGAAAACTGAGAGAAGAGTTTGCTTTGTAAGGATGAAGAATTAGTTTAGTCAACTGTAATAGCATTAAGTTTTCCTGGCGACTTTGTGAACTTCAGTATTTTCCAGAGAATGAGCATAGATCAAGTGTAAAGAAAAATGACTTTAGATTCTTGTCCTTCCCATGATACCGACAGAGGTTGTATTAACCCTTATTTAATAGGAGCATCAAGAAAAGGAAAGAAGGCCCTAAAATTTCAGCCACTTGTCAGCTTTCACCTGAGGAAATATTTGTTTGGTACACCTGCTTGTTGGCCTGTCCAAAAAACAGCTCAGAGTACTTAATTGTTTTTTATTGGTAAAACTGGCTACAGCTAAATATGTAGTCTGGTTAACATTACAGTCTCCTCTGCCATAAACTCCTTCAACACAGAGGAGTTACCTGAACCGTGTGTTCTAAAGTACTACCACTGGACTAGTTTTGTGCATATATCACAAGTGAAAGATATGGAGAACAGCTGTAAGCCTATTTTAAAGGGGTTGCTCCCCTCCTTCAGCTGCAGTGGGTTTCAAGAGAAATGCGTCATCCTGTTCATACTAATGAGATAATATCTTTGAAGCAATATTGTCTGTAAATCAATCAGAAGTCTGGTGGTAAATTCCAAAATGTAGAGTAACAACATAGTCTTGGCTTTAAAATGTGGGTGTGTGTTTTTGTAAGGACAAGGTTTCAAGCAATGAAACAACACAAGGCAAAGAAAGCTTGGGTTATATAATAACACAGGTAGTAAAAAGTGAAGTTTATTTCTGCCTCTTATTATCAAGCTCAGGTTGTGGGCGTGTTTTGTTAGTGTGTAAGTTACCTGAGGACTTACTGATCATCTTGGAAGGGATGTGTTCATTGAAATTTTTCACAGACATGTGTGATACAAAATGAAGACGTGATGCTTTCCTCTGTTTTGCATTTTTGTAGCATCCCACCAGCTGCATTAGATTTGTTCGATTATATGCTTGCCCTGGATCCCAGCAAGCGCTGCACAGCTGAACAAGCTCTTCAGTGTGAGTTTCTGCGAGATGTGGAGCCATCTAAAATGCCTCCTCCAGAGTAAGTGATTTCCACTGGTAATGCTACTGACCTCTAGGAAGTGTGAACATGCACTGATTTCAGTAAGTTCATTGTGGTTCAGTAAAGGAGATGGTGGCAGAAATGTTGACATACACAACTGTTGAGAGGTGATTCTCCAGTAAAATGCTTGTGTAGCTAAGTGACTCTTAAATAACAGAGTTGATTTGTCATTCCTAGAACTAGTTATTGAGTTACTGCCTTTAAAGAAAATACTGTTCTTTGAATGTTTCTAATATTTAAAAAGCATAATTTCCCTTTTATCTCGGTTTATCGGTGTCTACTTTTTCCAGGGATTTTGAGATCCTCCATGAATCTGAATTGCTGTCTTTGATGATAGAATGACAGTGGGTATAGAGTTCTGCACAGGTACCTGAGAGTGAAATACAGTAAATTGTTTTATGAGCCAGATGAGAACCTTGGTTTTACAGGCAGGAAAAGTGAAATTGTGCAGGGTTATTCCTGTCAGTTTCTCTAGAGGAAGTGTATTATAATGTCCTGTAGGATTTTTGCAGTGACTTTGCAGTCATTTTAGTTAGTACAAATCATATTGGAGCATGTCCTAAGGAAAACAATGAAAAGGTACTAGAGAATCTGCAGATCTCATTCTTTCTTCAATATAGCTGTCAGAACATAGACTCTGTGATATTGTTTGAGTAAACTGAACCTTCAAGGCAGCCTGCACTGACTTCTTTTTATCTAAGGATTTTTTTTTCTAAGGATTTTACTAAAATTCTTTGTAGACTTACCTGTTACATACACAAGGCTGTTATACAGAGGGTCATCCCAGAGCACATGGCACAGGATTGTGTCCAGATGGTTTTTGAGTATCTCCAGTGAGGGAGACTCCACAGCCTCTCTGGACAAACATTACTAATGTTTCTGAAACATGAGCCGAAGAGGTTTCATTGCCTGCCAATATGACTGTATCACTGTGTGAAAATCAAAAATCAGCAATCTCAAACTGTTTGCTGAAGTTTCAGAACCACTTGTACAGCATGTTGCTTATGTGCATTTTAAAGTAAATGAATGGGAAGATCATCTTTTCTTCAGGGATGTGGTAATGCATCCATTCTAGAAGCTGATATATGGAAATTCAATACTAACTAGTCACTGGTGTCCTTTTAAAAATTAGTAGGAACCACACTCACTTCTGGCACACCACAGGAAAGTGTCAACTGTTCTCTTGAGAGACTGAAGTTCTGTTTGGGGAAGGAGCAGCTGTTCATCCAAAGAAAGTGACATGCTGGTTGGAAGGACCATAGGATACTTCTCACAATGAGTTCTTGCTTCCAGTTGTTTTTCAGAAAATACTTGGCAGGTGGAGGGAGAGAAAAAAAGAAATAGTTGTCATAATTGTACAAGAGACACTGGAAAGTTGTCACACTTTCCAGTGTCTCTTGTAATTTATCAGCTAATTTTCCATGTTCCTGGGTGACAGAACTGCTAAAACAGTTAATATGTAATAGGAAAACATAAACTATTATTTTTACTACCCATCTCAGTATTTCTGTGGGTCTTTGTGTTCCTCAGGAAATCAGAATTGAGATGACTGCAGGGAGCTGTAATGGAAGGACAGAATTGGTGGCAGATAAGTTTCTTAGGAGAATTTTGCCTCTGCATTCATATGTCTTACATAGGATGTCCTCTTGTTCTTCCTGGTATCCCAGCTTTGGTAGTCAAGTGATATTTATTAATGCAACTTATTTCTGCAGATTTTTCCTTTTTATTCCCCCCTACTTTCTTGATTGCCTGAGCTGTACACTATAAATACTAGATAATCATGTCACAGTAGTGGCATGTCACAGTCACATGTCTGTGACTGTGGACAAATATGTGACCTAATGACTCAGCAGTACTTTTATAAGCAGACAGAAGGACCCTGAAAAAAATGCTTTCATATTGATAACTTAGTTATCTGGTAGTATGCAAGTTGTATACTCAGCAACTGAGCAGCATGGATTTTGAAGTTTTGAATTACACAAATAATTAGGAAAATAATTGTCATTTTAAGATACTTTTCCCCTTTTCTGATAGAAGGACTTGTGCTTCTGAAAGAGGCACTCAATAAAGAGTTTTCAGCCAGAAAAAGCAGGTCTGAGATTTTGCTGGCTTTTGAATGTTTCCTGATGTATTTCCAGTTTCCAGGAGGCTCATCTTTCAGAAGTTACATTATGTATAATTTAAGTGTTTTTACCAGTATGATTAAAAAAAATTAAAAATAGAAATAGAACTGATTATCTCCAATCATTCTTTGCAGCCTTCCTTTGTGGCAAGATTGCCATGAGCTGTGGAGTAAGAAACGCAGAAGACAGAAGCAGATGGGCATGACTGATGACTCTACAGCAGCTAAAGTCCCTAGGAAGGATCTATCTTTAGGCATGGATGAGAGCAGAACCAACACCCCACAAGGCATGCAAACTTCTTCCCAACTCAAAACTCAGGGCAGCTCTAGTGTAGCACTTGGTCAGTAATATTTTCAGTTCTTATAATTACCTTCTACTTGGATTGCACCTCTAGAAATTTTAGATGTTATTTGCAGAATATTGGCATCTCCTGGATTCTTGAGGGAGGAACAGTATTGTAAGTTTAATCTTTGTTACTAAAGATTTGCCTTTGCTTTTGGGAACATAAGTATTCCTTTCCAGTTTTACCTAACTTTTTAGCCTGGTCAGAGCAACTAACTTGCTTGCTCTATATTTTGAGGGGATTTTAGCTCTTGCTCATCTGTAATTCTATAAGCCAGTGGCTGTTCAAAGTTTCTCACAATCTCCGTAGATTGGATAAGCTTTATTGGTATTGATAAACTGATCAGAAGGCAGAGTTTAGAACAATTGTCATTTCAAATGGCATTGATTCCATCTGCATGTTATGTTAGTCTTCACCTTTCCAGGTTGTTTGGCCTAAATTAAGTTGTAAAAAAACCCCAAAAAACAAACAAAAAACCAAAAAAAACCAAACCCAGTCCCCAGAAGCTGGTATAATATGAAGTATCTATGTCTGTGAATTACACTGCCAGTAATTCTGAAACGTAGCCAGGGTATCTTGCTTGAGACAAATTTTACAAATATAACAAAGTAATGGTTCCAGTATGGAGAGCATTTGGGATACTCAGCAGTTAAGTGATAGTTCTTACAAAATATATAGAAATACGAAGAGTAACAACACCAAATGGATACCTGTAAATTAAATGTTAGACCATTTTTGATTGTGCAAAGTAACCATAACGTATGGCACTGATAGAGGATTTCAGCTAAAAAATACAGTTTATGCATTCATAGCAGCTAACAATTCTATATACTAACCATCTTGAATCAGCCCTTAATTTAACAGTAGAGCAGAACTCAAAATATTCTGTGCAAAGATACGTCGAAAGTAGTTATTTTGATTGTATTTTATTGCAATTTATTGGCTCTTGCTCCATTCATCTTGGCTTCTCGCTGTAAACCAGCTGTAAGATTCTGCTAATCCATATGTTTAGACTAAAGTTTTGGCAGCATTTTCAAGAAAGACTTTTTTTAACTTTTTTTTCCATCAGTGAAACTGTATTAGAAGTTTAAAGAGTCCAAAGGATAGTTATCTTCTTTGTACTTTTATAACATAACAGCCTGATGAGAGACTACTGTTAGTCATTAATACTGACTATGCAAAAAAACCAAAGCAAATACACAAGGAATCATTCAAACCTATACTGCTGTTTACCCATATGTACATAGAAAAATATATCTAGATAGAAAAGATGACAATTTAATTTTCAGTGGAGCATAGAGGCAAAACACTTCTGGAAGCTCTAATGCACCTTAGATAATATTTTTAGTAAGACACGTTGTTAACTCCATGACCAAATACATGCTTTAGCCAAAAATCTTGCGTTTGTTTCTAAGCACCCCAAAAGGAAAGGTTAAAAAGACATTGTATCAATTGCTAATGTTCTGATTCATGAATGGGACCCCTGGTTATTGCATTTTGCAATTTAACAGGAGCTGTTCAGAGCTCAGTAATTTTGTTATGACAGATTTTCCAGAATACAGTTTCGTGTTAGAATGAACTTAAAGCTAACCAAAGAGTATGGAATAGGTAAATTAGTTTCCCTGTTTCGCATTTTTCTGATTAATTTTCACTGAGAGTGAGAGAGAAGTTTTAATGTTGAGTATACCATCCTCAGATATGACAAAATCTTCCATTAATCACAACATCTGAGTGAGAGTCAGCAGTACAAGGCATAAGAAATTGTGATTTATTTTTCTGTATTGCCAAATAGAAAGTGGATTATATTAATATAGATACATAATAATTTTGAAGTCCCTGGATTTCACTTAAGTAGGTTCCAAGGGCTTGTATCCTGGTGCACATCTGCAAGTAGAGTTGTGGGTTTTACAGCACTTTGCAGCTGTGCTGCTCTTAAATCTTGCAAGGCAAATACTTAATATTTTTGTGTGTCATGCATGGCTTCTAATCTGCTATGAATTAATATATTGGTAAGATAGCACAATGGCAAGGATAGAAGAGGACTGAATATATTTGTGCTGACCTGGGTTAAGAAAAATTAAGAGCTCAGCCAGCCTGCTCACACACTCATTTTCTAATTTTTAACTGCTTCTATAAGTTGTTTGCTCCTAGGGCATGTTGCAATCCATGCTGCTTCACTTGTTTCAAAATAAATCACCATAATTGATGTTTGAAGCTGAGAAACTACTTTGATATTTAAACTTCCTTATTCATATTCCCCTGCATCATCATAATCTGCTCTTATTTGTGGCAAGCTCCATTTAATTGAATTAACTGTATATTATCACATGTTTCTTGCTACTGAGTGATTAACTTCTCCCTCAAAGTCAGCACTGCCTTTTGCATTTATACTGTAAGCTCCTAGGACATCTAGAGCCAGGTCACTTGGTCAGGTGTTAAAACCCAGATGCTGAACTAGAATGGGCTGGAATATGACTGGAAATGGATTTTGCAGATGGCTACTTTTTAACAAAGGGTTGCGATATGTCAAAGATAGGAAATTTTATGGGGATTGGAAGTCTTACAGCTGCCTAAAGCAGGTGGCCTTAAGCCCCAACTTAGTTATATTGTGACAAATTGAGCTTTAGCTTGGTGTTTTTCCATCTAAGTGCCTGTTTGCACCTCATGGAAGTTGCTTTGGTTATGTTGGATCTTACTGTTCCATTTCCTATAGATATTCCCCGAAGGCAGTTAATATGTAAAAGCATTCCATTTCTGTGTTATCCAAACCCATGCTTTGCCAATTGTGTCAGCCATGCTAGATTAGTTTTCTTTTGAGTTTCTGAAATATGCCAGTTCTAAATAATACTTAAAAACACCTTTTTTGTCTTTAGCAAAAACAAGCACTGGACAGCAGTTAAACCAGAATGAAGTGGCAATCCTGCTAAACCTGCTACAGTCTAAAACAAGTGTTAGTTTGGCACAGTTTGCCCAAGTATTGAATATTAAGGTAAACCCAGAGACTCAGCAGCAACTAAATAAAATAAATCTTCCTGCTGGAATTTTGTCAGCAGGTGAAAAACAGTCAGAACAGCAGCAGCAGCCGCCGCCTCCTCCGCCACCACCTCCAGAGCAGGAGCCTCTAAAACAGCCGATGGTCACACAGCCCCCTGTGCCACCTGCTCAGCTGGGTCAGCCTAAAGTTGAGACTGATGCTGCCCAGGCAGCTGTGCAGAGTGCATTTGCTGTTCTGTTGTCTCAGTTAATAAAGGCTCAGCAAACAAAACAGAAAGATTTTGTGTTGGAGGAGAAGGAAAATGGATCAGGAAATGAAATGTCATTACAACTCAGGCAGCCTCCAGAGCCCGCCACTCCTGTGTCTGTCAGCCGGGACGACGTGGAATCTCCGGCACCTGGCTACCCACATCTGATCAAGTCATTATATATGTCTGCAGGTACTGAAGGCTTTTATTGCTAACCAGCAAATACCTGGAGCACTGGAGATGTAGTAGTTTGGGAGTAGTGAATTAACATGTTTGCCATATGAATCCGTGTGAGTATAGGAGATTAAATTGATTGGTCACATTTTACATCTGGATCAGAGAATTTTGTCTCTTTAGTCTAACAGGTGCCATGCTGACAGAGAAAACAATGATAGCCAACCTAAGAGCTACACAAGTATTAGTGATGAAACATTGATCATTATTCTGGAGGTTGGGGTTTTCTTAGTGGTGAGTGTGGTGGTGAAGATGGTCTTTTCTAGCAGATGCATAGATGTAATTTGTAAATTACTGTGTAAACACAGTTTTGACTGTGTTTAGGTAATGCTTATTTTGGTGAGATAGTATTTTATTTTGGATTCTAATGCTGACTAGTGCAGTTCCTTAGGGTCAAATTCAGTGGCTACCTGTAGTTGTCACACACACAGCTAAAGGCTTCCATTGAGGTATAGTAGTGGCTTCTGTAGTCTTCTCACACTTTAGATGTCTGTTCATCTTTTTGGCTTGCAAATTCAGGGTTATTATGGTGGCTCATATATTGTTTTGTGGTGTTTGCAGCTGTTGAAAGAAGTATTCTGAAGTGCTTTGGGGCTGTTCTTGGAAGGTTTTGGGGGGTTTTCTGAGAGCTGTGCTTTTTCGTTCATTTTAAACCTTGAGTTTTGCTGTTCTTTGATAGGGTGGCATTTTGTCCTGTGAGACTTCTATCCTTATCTGTGAATCTTTCTTGATCCTGCTTTGATTTAGTGTTTGTGTTGCTTGTGTTTTGTTCTGGTTGTTTGTTTTTTCTGTGTTTTTGTTTAAGGAGCTTATACTGTTTTTCTTTAACAGATTGTCTGGTAGTCTTAGGAGTAACCTGCGTCATGCTCCTGAGGCAAATGAGCTGTTGCTAAATTTTGTCCAAAATAATCAGTATAATTACTGATTAATTTAACTAATAAATTCATGAGAATTCAAGTTAACAAACCTCTATGTTTTTCCAGGAAGAAGTCCTTTTCTTTCTGGTCCAGTTATTTGTATACTTTTATTCCAGAGCTTTTCTTTTTCATCTTCTCAGGTCAAGAGGATTTGGTTAGGCAGCCTGAGATGAGGCTTCTGAACCGAACACCTGAGCAGGAGCGTCCTCGGATCTTGCCTCCAGACCAGCGTCCACCTGAGCCACCGGAGCCTCCGCCGCTCACCGATGAAGACCTTGATTATCGGACAGAGAATCAGCATTTGCCTTTAAGTAACTCTTCAGGAACAGATCCTCACGCGGGAGTGAAAGCAGCTCTTCTGCAGCTGCTGGCTCAGCATCAAGCTCAGGCGACAACGGAGGAGCCAGTACAAACGAGTGTGGATTATCAGGCTAGAGACTCCTACGTAACAGGCCCGGACTACAAAGATAACTTTGGATCATCTTCCTTCTCATCTGGCTGTTACGGCACTAGCGATGGAATAGGAAGCGGATCATCAGGAGTATTAGAAAGGAGGAGTTTCCTTGGAAACTCAGATATTCAGTCTTTGGATAACTACAGTACTGCTTCATCTCACTCTGGTGCTGCCCCTCCTCCATCAGCCTTTCCAGAATCCTTTCCCAGCTCAGTAACTGGTTACGGAGACATTTACCTCAACGCTGGCCCCATGCTGTTCAGTGGAGATAAAGACCATAGGTTTGAATACAGCCATGGCCCAATCCCAGTTTTGGGAAGCAGCAGTGATGCTTCCACAGGGCCAGAGAGTGCGCACTCTTTGCCCACAAAGATGCACAATTATAGCTATGGAAGTAATATACAGGAAAATCCCACTGGAATCAGCCACATGCATGGACAGACTTGGACTTCTCCTGCCCAAGGACCTGGCTATTCCCAAGGATACAGGGGACACATTAGCACATCTGCAGTGAGAGGGCGAGGGAGAGGATTACCATATTGAGTATCTGTTTTTCCTCAGGCACATCGTTTTTATCTGGAAAAACTTCTTTTTTCCCCCTAGCTGCAATTTAAAGCAGCAGTTCAACAGACTTGAATAATGTTAATTCAACAGCTTTATTTTTATGTGGAAAAGGGTCTTGCATACAGTAGAAAAAATTTAAAAATGCTTACAATTCATGCTGTCTAAAAACTAGATGACTTGATTGTACATGTTCACAAACTCTAGTTCTGACTTTTATTTTGTATTTTGGCAGTTTTAAGTGGATGCTAAATTTAGGGACATCAGCTTTTTATGGCACTCTTTCAGATCTTCTGAACTATGCACATTTGTGCTTTTTTTGTAAGTTTGGACCAACTTTTATGTAAAAAAAAGAAATTTTACAACAATCAAAGCAGGGCACTGATTTATTTGGTATTTTTCTTTTTACAGAACTACTTTTAGTCAAAGGTCACTGTCAGTCTTTGCACTGCTTTCAGTGTTATTGTGGAAGGTGTACTTCGTGCTCATTTCAGATAATAAAACACAACCTTTCTCTTGATGCAAAATTTTATAAATATTTGGTCAACTTTTTTTTTTTTCTTTCAAGAAAAGAAAAAAAAGGGTGTTCTGGTAAAATGTTCTCTCCATCTCCCACGCTTGTTTATATAAAAACTGTTTTACTTGAATGGTAAGTGCCTTAACATGTAAGCTTAAGGTCTGCAAAAATTTGGAAGTACTTCATAGGTCGCTATGAACATAATGCCTAAACCTTGGTAATTAAAAACAGAATTCAGATAATAATACGAAACTCAAGCAGGTCATAATCTTGTGGTGTTTACTTCACATGGGCCAGTTACTTAGAGACCTGATCTTACCTAGATAAAATTGTAATTTCCAAATTGAACTTCATGAGAAACGTTGAAAGTGAGGAGAAGAATGAAGAGTGTAGTTTTCCCTCAGCTCCCTGTTGGAGTTGTATTAAGTGTTTTAGTTCCTCTGCCAAGTGAACTATACTTTATATGTCCTTACCAAGTGATGACATAGTTTTTTCTCTTAAATGTCAACAGCAGTAATTTCTTTACTTTGTGTGAAAAGCTGACACTGTTTGTCTTTTTACCCCAAGTACTGCATTGTAGGAAGTAACCAAAGGAAAAATGACCAGTATTTAAAGCAATGGCAAAATGTTTGACACTAGTTGTAATTTGCTGTAAACTTGTGATTGTGCCAATTAATTGATTTTATATCTGCTATTCCACAGAACATTTTAATATTGGAATTGAGTGTCTCGGAACAACTAAGATTATTATAGTTAAAACTCTTACTAAGAGCCACTCCTCATACTAATTACAACTTCCAGCATGTTGTTTTTTTGTTTCCTCTGACAACAAGTAGTCTCTCCTGCAGAGAGGAGGTATGGTTATATTTTGCCTGTACGTAAAAGGATGTCTTGAAGCCCATATTGGAAACAATTTTCCAACTGATTATCCAGTTGACAAATCGGTACCTTATGTAACTGAGTGTTTAAAAACTACTTTTTAAAAAGTAAAATTTCTACTTACACTATTACAAATGTCTTGTCAATGACTTTTTGGATTTTCAGAATAGAAGCCAAAGCTGTTGGTGTTTGGTTTTAATTGAAAATCCTGATTCATATATGGCTAATTCCCACGCTGTAGAGCATGGAGAAACTCCCTTCACTAACTGTGTAGTGTTTGAGGATCTGGCAGATGAAGAATGGAGAGAGTCCTGCTGCTTATGCTGTCCCCAAGTCTGGCAGTTGCCTTCACTAGACACAGTAGAAAATCCTGCCATCTGAAGATAAAATTGGCCAGGTCAGAAACAAATACTTACAACCTGAATAGCCTGTGCTTAAGAAAGGCAAAAGCTTCATGTGAATGACAGTGCCCTGGGTCGTTTTTTCCCTTGAGTAAGAACATCCCCATAGCGTTTTTCTTCTAGTAAAATTTTAAAAACAAAAACCATTAGTGTCATTTAGATATGAACAGTGTCAGCTAAGGCTCTTTGTTTACTAATCTTTAAAAAACCCAGACCCACAAATATACACACAGATTGCTTTTTTTTTTGAGATTGCTTTTTTCTAGAATCAAGCTTTCAAAGCTTATATGCACTTATTTTCACTGAAGATGTACAGTCTGGGGTTACCCGTACTTGAAGTGTAACTGCAGGCAGTAGTTGGCTAAAAGCACAGGTAAGTTCAAATGGAAAGTAGATCTTAGAGAACTAAATTAATTTACTTCCAATACAAAAAATACAAGGAAGAAGTTGTGTCTCCTACCTTCCTGTTTGGACATAAATTTTCGAGTTTAGTTAGCTTCATTCAATGCAGAGAAGTCGGTCCCCTCTGCATCTGTAAATGAGTGTGCAGTTTTCTTATGGGCTGGCAGTACTTTCAGACATTGTTCTACCAAAATGGATTTCAGTCTTTGGCCATGAAAAAAACCTCAACAGCCCCAGCACAAGTAATCCTGACTGTGAGGAGAGAGAAGGTGCAATAAAAATTGACTTCCAGATGAATCGGAAACAAAACTGGCACGCTGTAACAGCTGAGTACTATACAATGACTTTTCCCCAGCTTAATAATTACTAGCCTGTGACTTTGAACACTGTATTTGCCTGGGACCACAGTGTTGGGATAACTTGGAGGGAAAGTTAATGTATTTCCATACGTGATAACTCTAAAAAGATTGCCTTCTCTGCAGCCCAGGGAATCTTGGCTCTTTTGCTGACACCTTTCCTCCTGGTCTGGTGCAGCTGTGGAGCTCTGCCCTTGAGAGTGTGGCAGGAGGATTGATGCCTGCAGCCACTCTTCCCTGGCCTGGAACTGTTTCTGAACAGGTTAGCAGCTAGGCAATTGCCCAGATCTAAGGACAGTAGGTCCACATTTTTTTGTACTGGACCTGTCAACATTATATCACACGATGCGGGGCTTATGGCAGCATTTTACCCTTATGCGTGAACTCCACTGAGCAGAGAGTCTGTACTAGTTTGGCATCTAACATCACGTGGCTCTTGCATTTTTGATGCAGTAGTAGACATTCTGGAAACAGCGTTATTTTTCTGTGGAGCCGTGGCTTTTATTACTTTCTCCCTCATTCCTTTGGGTTTATGTTTTCTGTGCTGCAATTCCAAAGAGAGCTACAGAGACCTGGATACCACATCAAAAAGTAAGTGTTGTGTGTTTGTATTTCTAAATAAACATAGTGACATACTGTAATAATGGACTATCAAATAGCAAGTACTTCATTATTTATATTAAGTGGTCTTTAGCCATACCAAGAGGAAGAAAGCGAGCACGACTGGACTGCTTATGACCGTGGCTTAAAAGACTTAGCCTATTATTATGCTTAAATTCAGCCAAAGGAAAAGGAAACCGCTTTTATGGATTGCTAGTTGTCATTATCCTGAACACAATGAGCAGTACTAGGAAAGAGATATCAAAAATACATGTATTCTTAAATGTTAATTTAATTTCTTGGGAAAATAATTTTAAAAAGGCAAACTTCTATATTTTCTTATGTTTCCATAAAATGTGGTCTCTTTAATTTTCTCCATCCCACAGTAGTGTCAGGTGCTTTCTAGAAGCAGAGGCACTAAGTGCCACATTTCAAGTTATTACGGTTTTGAGCACTCTTCTTTTGCTTTCAGTTTTGGTGAAGTTTACAGTTGGATGAGTTTAATAGATAATTGTGTGTTAAAAACTGAAGTACTGAAGTAACACGGGATACCTCTTGTCTGCAGGCAAATTAGGTCTTGGACCATGAGTTCTGTTTCCAAGAGAAAAATGTCAGATGTACTACTTGCATTCTTCTTTTCATTAATAAAATATGCAAGTGTTTTATATACAACATTTCTCCAGTCTGTTCTGTTACAGTGTTTTTTACATGAGGAAATTTTGGTTATTACCCTTCTTGAGAGTTTTGGGATGTTCTGTATTTGCAGAAGTGTGTCACGAAATTAAGGAATCAACAGAAAATTTATTTGAATTCTATACTTAAAAATAAAATTACCTTGGGTTGACTTAAAATCAAATTAACTTGCTTATCAGGGTGAAGAAACTTTATTGCAGGAGTTATTTCGAGACAACTTAATTTAAAATAAATTGTTATGCTTCAGCTTGCTTACTCTTTGTTATTTTAAGCCATTTGTACATAAAATGTATTGTGCGGCCTGTAAATAAAATACATGAAAATTGAAGTCTTTGCTTGTTTCCCCTCTCTGGTTGTCAAATAGCATTTCAAAAGAACACTGGGTTCAACTGAGAATAATTTCAGTGTATTGAAATTCTGGAGCCCTGCAGGGACAGGCAGTATGAGCCTTTGCTGGCAGCATGGATGATGCAGGAGCAAAGGGGCAGTAGAGCATCCCTTCGAGCACTGATGGTGCTTCAAGGGCAGCCGGAGTGCTGGGATGTGGATGTGGGACAGGGGTTTTGCCAGTGCTGAGAAGCTGCTGCTTCAGCACCGGTCAGCTGCTCAGGATGGTGAATGATGGACAACATGACATTTTTTTCTTTGCAGTGTCCAAGCAGAGGTGCAGTTAATATTCTCCACCACTGTCTCTTTAAAAAGGATGCTGTGCGTGTTAGAAGCAATGGGAAATCAAACCCAAAGAGACAGGTATTTTCAGTGTCTGGTGAGACACTGTGAACTGTGCCTGACTTAAGCAACTGTGCTTTGAATGCCTGAGGCTTTTCTTGTTTTTTTCCTACTGTATTATCAAATGAAACCTTCTGAATCTTTCAATGAATGTTATACCTCCATCCAGAAATATGGCACTTGCTGTTATCTTCAGTTCTCTTAAACTTGAGGTTGGGCAGAGTGCTGCTTCATCACTTGTCATTGATAAAGTCAATAGATGGGCAGTGAAAATGCAGTTGGAAGTTACAGGGGCCAGCAGCAGTTACATAGGTGTCATTCAGCATTAGGCTGGCAATATGTGTAGCTGCAGCCCAAAACACGTCACTCTGGAAAAAATATTTTGGTGACAGCTACAGTTAAAGCCTGACCTTCAGTCCTGGCGACAAGCTCAGGCTGTATTTCACAGGATGTTGACTTGCACATAGCAGATCTGGCAGTTGTGTGTAACAAATTCTAGTTGTCTGCTCAGTTTTTCTCATGAAAGCTGCTATTGCAACTCATAACAAAGTTGTGACAAAGTTGACTCTGGTTTATGTTGGAGCATGAACCTGAAATGGTTTGGGAATGGTGCGGCATCCCTTTCACTGAGCTCTTAGTCCCATATGGATAGCCAGCTGTGCAATAAGGTACCAGTAATAATTCCGGTGGGATATGCATGTCAATTGATATCCTCAGCTGCAGGTAAAATAGCATCATGTGAAAGAGGAGATACACAAGTAACTGCAGAACAGCCTGTATCAACATAGAGTAAGGAATGGGTCTATGAAATTGGTGGCAAGAGAGGAAACCAGTCCTCTTGTCAAAACCATGCTAGCTTTAAAGATCAATGCAGTTTTGCAGAAATTTCTTTTAAATTACCTGAACCAGGATTAGGGTGCTTCTATTTTTAAGGAATGCTTATAAAACCTGATAGACCATCTGGATGAACAGGACTAGAGCTACCAAACTCCTCCACCATGTGGAAGAAATGGAAAGTTGGAGCACTTTGCAATTTCAGTAAACATGGGTGGAGAACTTCATTTGACAAATAAGGGTAACTGTTGCTTTTCCCAGTCAACTGCCTTCACTTTGATGGAGCTTGAGGGTTTTGCTTTTAACGTTGTTTACTTGTTATGGCTGCTTATTTTGGGCTTTTTTAATTGCCTATGGAGAGAAGACACAGTCAGAGGAACTTTGAGCCTTATGGTAATGTTTTCTTTTTCTTCAGTTAGAGCAGCCCTTGCCAATAGGCAATACTTGGATCGCTTCACACAGCACAGCTTCAATTCTTCAGCAGTTCCTCTGGGGGCACTTTGGGCATACTATTGATGTAGCAAATTCTCATAACATGGTGAATATACCTTTAAAAGAACTTTTTGCAAAGAGGCTTTGTGAAGATTTTTTTTTCAATGTTAGGAAATACAATGTAGAGGAGACATAGCTGGTTAGAAAGGGGAATACTCAAGGGTAAGCATTGAAGAAACCAGCCTTGTACTCACAATCAGATCTGGCAGCTGTGTGCTGCCCTTAAGGTAACTTGGGGGAAAATAAGTGGTTAGTATTTGACTCGTGCAGGTGTCTCTCTGCTGTACTCCCTCCTGTGTGCTAGGTTGTGGTATTAGTTGCCAGAGGACAGCTGGAAGCAAGTGTTTAATGTCCAGCAATGTCTAACACAGGTGCCTTTTTTCTTTCCTCCTGCAAGTTCTTTTCAGACCTGTTTTACAAATGTGTAAAGCATCTCAGCAGGTCTCATGGTGGGGAACAGCACACTCTCCACAGCCTTTCAAGGATCTTGGTTTTTTCAGGGATCCAGGTGGCAGCGATCAGGAAGCACTGGTGTCTGCTTGCCCTGCCTCTGGGAGCCTCTCTGAGCATCAATGCCCTAAGAGTGTCACTTTCTCTCCTTGCTCTATCTCCAGGTCACCCTGAGAAAGGAATGGGCTGCACAGAGAACTGAACAGAAGCCTGACTTTAGGAACAAGGAAGAGATCATTACTTTTTTTTAATTTTCATTCTCCTTTATCCTTACCAACTTCAAAAAGGATCTACAGGAATGGTTTCAAAGGAATACCTGGTTTGGTGGTGGTTTTTTTTGTTTTGGTTTTTTAAATTTTCTGTTTTTCTTTACTTCAGAGAGTGTTCGGATGTTAGAAACTGTCTGCAAATCAATGTAGGCTTGAGAAATTGGGACTTCTGCTTTGCAGCTAACCCAGTAGCAAAAATACATGGAAGTTACAGAAAAGGAGCAGGCCATTCCCTGCCTTCCTGCACTAGAGCTAAAATTAAAACACATTCCCACACTGGAAAACAAAGGATGATGTGCACAGCAGACAAAAACAGCAGCCAAAGTTATCCACATGCAGTCCTGTATCCTTTCCTGCCCCACAAATACTCTGAAAACTCATGTCATCCCTGGGCTGGAATCCTTGCCGTCAGGAAAGGAAGGCAGTGGACCTTCTGACTGCACAGGCACTTTCCTGCTTTCTTTGCAGAACAAAGATTAATTGTGACCATTTTTTAATCCCATTTTTTCTAAAAATAATTTGTGAGCAGGAGGGGGTAGGGAATGGACTAAGAACTACAGATGAAATGGGAAATGAACAGGTATCTATTAATGCTGTATATGAGGAGCAGTAAATAATAGTTCAAAACTTACCTGCAGGTGGTTTGGCAATTCCCCATCAGGAAAGTATTACTCTAAACCTGGCAGATTTTAGAAGCTATATACGTTTTTCTCCCCAGACTGCTTCATGTTATGGATTACAGATCCTGCTGTGAGACTTCCAAGCAAGCACATACGTTTACGCGAGACAGTGAAACAAGACATGCAGGTAGCAGTAATAATTTTTATTTGCAAACTGTACTTGCTATGACAATGCTGCCTTTTGGGGATAATGATAAAACCAATGATAAGCCAACAAATGATAAGCCAACAAATTCAAGAGAACTTTACAGATCTGTTCTATCAGAAATTCAAACCTATTTCAGCTTTTAGCATCAGGTGAATTGGAGATGATCTTCTCTTTCAACTGATCTCCTGGGAAGCTCCAGTTCAGTTTGGGTATTTCTTGCTAGTCTCAACTGTTAGAATACAAATTGTTTCTTCATATCCAGGGAAACATTCTCCATGCTTATTTAAGTGCCTGTAATTTGTTGCTACCTTGCAGCCTCTTCCATTGTCTTTTTGGTTTTTTTTCTCTTTTCCATTCCTCAGTCCTGTATTAAGATTTCAGCATTATGGAGCTTTTGTATTGTAAAAACTATTACACAATGCCCTTCATTATGGGAAGCTGTAAATCAAAGAACTGCATAACTATTTCCATCAAGTTCTAAAAATATTGGATTGTTTGAGATGCAATCCCAATATGAGGCTTCTTCCTGTCTTGGCTAAAGTATGTTTCTGTCTAAATATTCAATCCATATGATGTGTTTGTGGTGGCAAGAGCAGAAGGGGAGTAAGGAGCATCCAACAGAACTAAATATGGTCACTGGGGTCCATAGTAAAATAAGGAAGCTGGTAGTTTAAATTCAGGTGAAATCATCAATTTCCTCAACAGAATTGGAAAAAAATACTATGAGAACG
Organism: Irena cyanogastra; assembly: GCA_013397155.1. NCBI lineage: Eukaryota > Metazoa > Chordata > Aves > Passeriformes > Irenidae > Irena > Irena cyanogastra. Next base: position 20,729 of record VWZV01017670.1, read on the forward strand.
AGAGAGATCAGTTATATTGACTAAATAAAAATGTTTAAAACCTTCTTCGGACAACGTAAGAGGCTGCAGTTAACAGGAAGAAGTCAGTATTCACATGCAGAATAGAAAAGAACATCAAATACAGATGCTTCACTGATACTCAATTTGAGGGAATCTATTTCTTGTTTTTAAAGTGTGATGGGTATTTAAAACAGCTCCTGCTATAGGAAATGGTGATAACTGACCAAGTTTCTACACAGTGCAAAGACAAGAGTTTGACAAGACAATATCAACATGAAAAATGCAAAAGCTCTTGCTTTGCTGTGCAGTGTTTAATAGCACAAGGGCTCCACCCTTTCCAAGAAACTACCATTTGCTTGTGTAATGTCTTCACAAGTCACGTAACTCTTTTGAAAGATTTCACAGGACAGGAGAGAGAACACATCCACAGGAGCATTATTAAATTCATCAGCACATAAGCAGACCCAACAAATGGGATTAGATTTCTTATTGGTAGGATGCTTTGAAGTGCACCAGGGTAGCTGGGAGTTCCTACTGTTCTTTCTTCAGAGCAGTTCTAAAACTGTTTCTAAATGGGAAGGCAAAAGCCCCAAGTTGTCATTAAGCACTCTGTAGGTAGTCATAAAAAGCAAGAAATCAGGTTTGTGACACTTACACACCCTGTGTTTTGCAAAACATCATCTACATCATGTGAAGTATTACATATTGCTGGAATACAAATTCAGCCTTTGCACAGCTCGACCCCTACTAGAAATGCATTAACATTTTTAGGCTTGATTTTCTATAGCTTTTAAAAAAATAAAATGCATAAAAATACGTATAATTATGGTGACAGCTCTATGCTTTAGAAAGTGATGTCACTTAAAACTCCTGTCCAAAAAGAGTCCCCAACCAAAAAACCCTTCAAGACCTGAAACCTCAACTCTGGAAATCAATTTATGGATTATTTTTCTGTTTTGAAGCATGGAAAGTTTATTATAATACATTTTATAATACTGTCACAATTGGCTTTTTGACTCATTAATCTGAAAAGCTGAACCACAGGAGACTGAGAGAGCAGGTGCTGCACCAGATTAAGCATCAATCAGTTATGAAGATACTGGTCATTAAAAAAAAAAAAAAGAAAAAAAAAGGTCTTGTTAAATTAATGCCTAGTGAGCTAAAGACTGGTTTGCTTCATGATAATTGCTTGAGAATCTTCCACTGGAAGGGTCTATGATTCTGATTACAGCATAAATCATTTCCATATGCAGTGAAATTCAATAAGAGTAAATATTCCTCTTCTAAGGAAATTGTGACCTCCATTGCTATGGTGTTGTGAATGAAAACTTAAAACTATTATCTTAGGTTGAAATTGTTCCTGCTGTCATTGCAGGTTTAGTCCAGACTAAGGACAAAACCCAGAACCCCTGTTAACTTCAGCAGGGATTTCCATTTAATTCTCCAGTGTCAGAATTTCCCTTTTAAACAATGTTGAGGGTTTTTAATAAACCCACCTTCCATTAAAAAAAAAGTATAATTTGGCATACACATTTTGGCCACAGAAGACTCTCTCCTGGAGAGCTGTGAAGCACACAAACATGTAGGTTATCATAGAAATCATGGAAATTCTCATCTATTCAAAGTCTTTGAATGCTTATTCTTTTGTTAAGAGCAATGTTTCTGAGTCTATTGTATTCTCTACAGTAGATTTGAAAGGTGCTTGAGGAAATTAAGAAGTTCTTTTCAGAGCTCTATCAGAATTTGGAACATTTAAATTAACAGTTATAGCAGAGAGTGAGAGAGATGATCACAGAATTAAACAGCTACCACATATCATTAGCATGTGTTGGAAAGCATGGCTGACTTTCTACTGGCATCCGCCCTCCCAGGAAGGCAATCCATTTGAAATTTGATCTGAAAAATGTTATTGATTAGGGAATGCAATTGGGAGAGCAGAAAACACCAGGTTCTCTTCTGCCACTAAACAATAATAAGGCTTAAGCAAGACATTCACTTGCTATTCATTCACTTTCCCATATGCAAAATGCTGGACTAATAACATTATCCCATCTGAAGACTGATGTGATGCTTAATGAAATACAATTAATGTGTTGGTTTAGCTTTGTATTTAGAGCAATGTTTACATCTGTAAGGTGAATTTCTGTTTAACAGGATATAGGGATTGAACTGTCCTCCTATTTGCTCAGGTCTTCCACACTTGCCTGTCTGGAGTAACAGAAAGGCAAAGTAATTAAAAGATGAGCTCTGATTTCTGTAACAGATATAAAGAGGTTGTTTGTACCTCCAAACAAAAGCACAAGAGATGGAGATACTTCCACTAAAATACCAGACTTTGCCTAGAAAACTTTTTTCCTTTTAGATAGCAACTCTAGTTTAATGGTCTCTTAAGCTTACTGTATTTCACAATGTCCTTTACACACTTGTACAATTTTGTCCACTTTTTATATGAAAAATAAATTTGGTTTGATACTATTTTCAGATAGAATGGATTGTATTATTAACTTCGAAGTTTAAGAAAACCCGTAGCCAGAAGTTCATGAAATATGCATGAGCCCCAGCACTTAATCTGCCTTTTTACTGGATAAAGGCATGGAGGGCTGGTGGCTGTAAGTGGCCTGGTCTGGAACTCCCTCTGGGATTCTTTCTATTCTTATGAATTTAAAAGAAGGATGAAGTGACAGCAAGCAGATGTCTGTGTTTACATGACTGCAGAACAGACCTCTCTGGAGAGGAGAGGGAAATTCCAAGAAAAAGTTGTGAATTGTTTTAAGTCTTTCCACCTGGGATACCACAAAGGCAGATCTTTAAATATTAAGTGTCTTTGTTGTGGTTTAAACAAAAGTGGTGTTTTTATGTGGGAGTTGCCAGGTGAGGTTCAGACATAACATTGTGCAGGATTTCACAGGATATACTTTTTTCTACCACCAACTGATGGACAGTGAGATTTGGGATTTGACCAAAATCTATGTAGCATTTCTGAGTAAAACGTGTGTTTCACTTGCTGCTTTAGTTTAGGGATGCTGAGAAGGTCTGTATCCCATACCTCTTCACAACTAGAATCATCCAAGTTATTAATTTCACTCACTCTTTGGGACTCAATATGTATAGATACTACTTGGAACTTTAAAACCAATTTTTCTTTACCATTTTGAAAGATCCTCAAAACTTACAACTAGTAAAAAGAAGTAATAACAACCAAAAATTCAACAGGACCTCAGGACAAAAATAATGAAGCAGGAGTGTGAAAACTGCAGGCAGAAAAAGCAGCAGACATGTTACAGATTGAAGTACCTTTGTAAATTGCTTTGCAATTGATGTTGCAACAAAAACATAATTATAAAAAAAATGGTCACTGGCAGCTCCCATTCTGAGATTCACTGTTGGAAAAGCTCACTGGAATTAACTTTCTTGTTCCAGCCATCAGCAAGCTTAGTTTGAAACACATTTTAAACTATTCAATTTTAATCTGTATGATTTGAAAACACTTGTATTTGCTTTATCAGAACTAGGGGAACAGCAATAGTTCAGAATTGAAAAATCTTCTTGTGATACACATAGCTCTGCATAATAAATTAAATGTTTATTTTATAATAAACAAATCAATACATTAAAAAAATTATGGGTGACATAAGTCACAAAAGAGTGGAAGTCTGCTAAGAGAGGAATATCTGGTTCAATTGAAGTGTCAGCTACAGAAAGAATATTGGGAATTACTGGTGGAAAGTGACTCCAGAGAAAATGCAGGGCTTGGTCATAATGTTGTGGAGCCTGTGAAGACAAGGGAATGAATGCAGGTCTTACCTTACTTCAGCCTTCTACCCTTTTTGTGTCCCTTACAGGGACACTTTTAATATGTTCTGGACTCTTGCCCATGTGCTGATGCTATGTGATATGCTCTGGACTCTTGCCCACGTGCTGATGCTTTTACAAATGAGAACAACTCATGCCAATGGTGTATTCATGAAAGTGCAGACCCTTTCACCGCACTGTCTCCATGCCAGAAGGTGCTGGAGGGGCAAGTCAGCTGAACTGATGATCCTCACCAGGCCTGAAACGGGATTATCTATTTTGGGATGCTTACCTAGAAACAGACTAGTTGCTGTTAAAGCCATATGCTTTGACTAGATGCGGTTCTGCTGTTTTTCTCTGATACAGTTAGAATGACACCAGAACTTTGCTTTTTCCTTCTGCTCATTGAAAAGTTTCAAGACTGAAAGCAGTTGCTCTGTAGCAGATCTTCAGGCTGTTCAAAAGCGTCTAAGTAGAATTTAGTACTGAAGTAACTAGTGCTGGACCAAAGTTGAACTATCTTTTCAATCTGGCAGTAAATGATTAAGACTAAATGACTGAATAGGAAAGGTTCCTAGGCAGACAACCCTTTTATTTCTGCTGCCGACCACTTACTTCTCTCAGAAATGCACATTGCTTTCTTGTCAGTCATAGATTTAAAAACAGTACTACATCCTGTGGCTACTGGAGCAAGAATACCTGATTTTATGAGGTAGTTTTCCTCCATCCAACTTGGTGTACTATCAACGAGGATATCCTCAGTGGAAATATAAGTATTTAAGAGATGGTTGTGTTGGGAAGCTACCAGAAAGCACTGGGATCAATGAAACACTTTCCCTGGGCCTTCTTCTTACACACTTTTTCTGTTGTCTTTTCAGAGTGACTTTGCCTGTTTATTATTGATAAATTTGCAATGTTTAACACAGATTTGAGAACCACTTGTCTGCATGTTCAGTAGTGGCTTTTTTAAATCTGAAGGGTGAAGGGTGAAGGCCACTATGGCAAGGTCATGTCTGTATTGTACAGTTCTCACTGCACATCTGACAACAAAGTCCACCACTCAACCAAAGAAGGCTCATTTAGATGAGTCAGCAGGGATCTGTGTAACTTTACTTGTTGTCATAATTCTTTCATCTCCAGCAATGTAAACTAACAGGACCTGTAGGGACTGAGTGTGGTGGGTGGTTGGATGACAGCAGTTCCATTAAACTCTCCAGCAGAGCCCTGAAGGGTGGAGGGAGCCTATTCCAATGGAAAAGGCAGGGAAGGTATGATTATTTCCATGGAAAACCAAGGCAGAAGAGCCTTAACTTATGGTTGCTGAATGGACAGTACGGAATAAAAAAAGGGGGAGGAGGGGAAGAGACAATAGAAAACTCTGAAGAGGAAAAGTAGGGTACAACTGCCTAAGTTATCTTCTCTGGATAGATTTGGGTGGGGGTGTGTATGCCGTAAAGAAAAACAACCCACTTTTGGTAGGTCCCTTTAAACAGCCTGCCTGAAATATAAAGTACACGAAACCTTCTGGATATGTTTAATAATGTACTAGAATCTATTTTGCAAGTTGTAAGACCACAGAGATTTGGTTAATGTGCACTGGAATGATCTAACAGCAGAGAGAAACTAAACTGGGCTGTTACCAGTAGTACATTCACAAAGTACAGACAGTAACTATTTCTTCCTTATGTCACAGCAGTGAGGATGACAGGCTACAGGAGAGCCAATGTACAAAACATGCAGCAATTTTTGCGAGAGAAAATTAAATACTGTCACAAAATGCAACCAGATGCAATAGGTACCTTGAAAACACGGATTCAAAGGTTCTTTGCACAAGCTTTCTACATGCTTGGAATTTTATTTCAGAAACTATTCTAAGTACAGGAATGCTGCTGGTAGTGTAAGCTGTCTTCAGTTCCAACAGGGATGCAATTTGGCAACTGGTTCATTTGCAAACAGCTATCACAGTTTCTTAACCTGTTGCCCATAGTGTGCAAACAGCTCTCCAACATGTGGAAATGAACAACCCAGTAATTTTCCTCAGTGTAATTTAATTGCCACACCAATCAGGAGGCTAGTAAAATTTACAGATAAGGGAAACAGCCTTAGGAAAATGTAATGCCAAGTAATCAACAGATTCTCAATGTGTCCTTATAGTTATTAACTCAAGTTGTACTTTGTTACAATCCCTGAGATTTTCAAATCCGCTTTGTAATTAGCTTAAAAAAAAAAGGCAAAGAAACTAAACTTCACAGACAAGTGATGAAGACAGTCTCTTCTGCAAACTCAACTGGAGGAATAGTAACATTAATTTCCAACATCTTTTAAGGGAATATAACTCAAAGCCTTCTTTTACATTAACCTAAAATTCTTCATAAAGCCACAGGAGGTGGTGGTTTGATTTAAGCACACTGCAATTGCTACTTACAATCCAATTATTGATGATACAACTCCCTAGCTGGGAATCAGTACTCTTTAAAGCTTATGTTAGCCCTGTTATTTGTGCTTTATGCTGTGTAGTCATTCACAGAAGCTGTCAATTAGCTTGATTCCTCTTCCCTTGTTTTAACATCAACTCTGTGATGCTTGAAAAGAGAATGAATAGCATCAAAGTGAAAGAGGTTTTGTTCTTCCCTTTTCTGGTATACTAACAGTTGCATCGACATCATGTTCAGCAGTTTGAACTCAGAGGAATTTCCTCATGCATACAACAAGGATTTGAACCCATTGACTCTACAGTAACAGCTTTTAACTACCTTGAATACACAGCAATTAGACTGTGGCAAAATACATATCGATACCAGGTTTAAGTACAGTTTAATACAGCATTAAACAGCATGGTTACTGCTACACAGAAACAGGGTAGTACATGTAGGTTTTTGGTGCAGATTACAATAGCAGGACTGTCAGCAGCATTAAAAATTTCACTCTGGAACTGTACTGGTATGACTCCTTTTAGTGGCAGGAATTACATTCTTGTATACACATGTTTACACGACTAGTTCGGAACAACAATGTGCAACAGCCACAGATGCGTGAAAAAAGGGCAGTGGAATCACCTGTGATTTTACTGCAGAAGATGCTGATGAAATTTAAAATCCAGGATGTGCACTAACCAACCTCCTGATGCAGTCTGAACCCCACATAGAGCTGGTGAAGCAAAATGGGTTACTATTTGTCTCAAAACAGGTCCTGGGCCCTGCTGCACTGGAATGGCCAAAGTCTAGGGGTAACCTCTAGGACAGGAAGGGTGGCCACACACCAAACATCTGCTCAGCCATCTATAGCCCAGGAGGGAAAGGTTTCCTAGTATCATCAAGGAAGCAATGGGGCTGAGATAAAGATTTTTTGCCAGATCTAAAATAGTTTAAAGGAAGGCCTAGATTTGACATCTAACACTCAAGAATTATTAATTTTGTAAAAGTAAATTCAGAAGTTCAGATTGATAAATTATTGTTAAATTCTAAGTCAGAAAACCACACATTTAAGTGAAAATCACAGAGAATGAAACTGAATCAGTTTGTGCCTTTTGAGACATACAGACAAGAAATTACTTTAGGCAAAAAAAAATCTGGTTGTGAATTAATGACTGAATGCTGAAACTGCATTACTGTTGAGTGTAAACACAAGTTGATTTCTTTCATTTCTTGTGCTGTAAAAAGTTGTTTGAACCATCTCAAATGATAAAAAAGTTTATCTAGTTCCCTATGTCAATTGGTATGCAAGTTTCTGAAAGCCTGAGACATGAAAATCATTACCCGATTCTTCACCCATCAGTGTAGACAATCCTTCCTTTCCTCTGCCAGTTCCAACAAGACAGAAGGAAGGCAAGCACCAAGATTTGGGGAAATAAGAATAGTATTTACTCTTGAGAATTTTGGAAAATATTCTAAGACCAAGTTTAATTCATTGCAAGACAGTCATGTATAAAAGCACATGTATGAATCAGAATCCAGAGCAATTGCTAGGCAGAGGAATAAACTGCAGTGCTGGTAAAAAGCACTGACAGATAAATGGATGACAGAATTTTCAAACTCTAACATACTTACACATCCCAGTTGCATGAGCAAATCCTCTGACTTCAGTGAGATTACTCAGAAGCACAGCTTGAAAACCAAACACACTATAAAAAACCTTTTCTTTAGAAGGAAGGTGAACAGCTACTTGTAAAATTTCCATATAATGCATTTTTCAAATGCTCCCCCTGATATAATTTCTACTGAAATAATTTATATAAAGGCAAGAGCACATAAAGATGTCCTTAACAAGACAAGTAACCTAACTGCAAAAATAGTAATCCATTCTGCTGACCAGACACATTTTACCTGGTAAATGTTCCCAGCTTTGACATTAGGAAAATGCTAAATCTCAATGCACAACTTCTAATTCTAAAGAAGAAGAGTTTAACATGAACTTTTAAAATCCCAATTTAATTTAAATTTTAATATTCTAAATTATTTAGCAATTTCAATGTGTGTACTGAGTGCCAAAGAAGAATGAATATTCTGTATGATAAAGATGGAATGAAAAGCCAAACCTGAAGTTTGTACTATTATAGCGCACATCCTGAGGTAACTACCCATCCATGTATTGCTGCATTACACATGTTCTTGGCTGATTTAAGTTCTTGTTACTGTTACTGTAGTAGTGATGCAGTTCCCTCTTAAAGGAGCAAACAGCAACAAGTGAATTAAACTTTTGCTGGAAGAGTTAGTCATGAGTTACACTTCTTTACAACAACTGAAGAGAAAGTCAAATGGACTTGACAGACAAAGCAAAACAGAATGGAAAAGTGTATGAACTTCTGAAAAAGAAGATAACTTACCTTAAAATCTATGAAGTCTGTTGAAGAAAGAGCAATGCCTACATATTTAGTGTGTTCATTACAGAGGAATCCCTTCATTAACAAGACAGAAGCACTATTTTGCTTCATGGGCTTATGAAAAAAGGATGCATTTCGTGGTTTACATTTTATCATCAAATGCTATTACGAGAGTCAGACTGGTACTATGAAGTGGCTTCATTAACAAATGAGGAAGTGATATATCCTCTCTCCATCAGATGTTTGCCAAATGGTAAAAAGGAAAAAAAAAAAACTGGTGAGGAGGTATGTGCTTAAGCTTCATAGATATCATGGCAAAAAAGGCAAAGCTTAAATTGACTTTAAGAACATTATATTTATAGTTCTGAACACGTGCTCATGCATTTTACAGCTCTCCAATAATGACATATTTAAATTTTACTGTAATTACAGAATTTCGCCCAGAAGCCAGAAAGGTGAATATTTTAAGTTTTTGGTGCTGATTCTTGACCAAATAACTGTAGCCTTTAGCAGTATGAGGTACTTAATATTGTTGAGTCAAATCCTGAAGTGCACTGAAGCAGCAATTTAACAGATGGCATTGTGAAAGGTTTTCATGGATTAAATAGTGCTTCATGATGATTTCCTCAGTTCTCTTTCTGGAGCATTTACCTTCACTGATGTCTGACACCTGGTTCCAGGAGTTAAGAGTTATTACCAGAGGAGTCTGGCTTTGATGCCTGGGTCAACTGCAAGCCAAAGTGGACAAATCCATTTTTGCAATATGCATGAGCAGCTCATACTGGCTACTGTATAAGAAGTCCCACCTTTAACAGCCTCTTTTCTCTCAGGAATTCCTTACCTTTCCTTTCTCCCTTCCAAACTCAGACTCTTCTTATGTCTAACTGAGAACACATCATGGATTCACTCTCTTAAATAAAATCATATTTGTTTCTCCAAGATCACCAAATACTGCAAAAAATAAATTTCATTTCAATCACATGGGAAACGACAACGAAACAGGGCACTTGATTAAGTACACTAAAACTTTTTTTTTCTGTGAGTTTTACAGCACCTGACAAGGTTTAAAAAATAAAAAAGGTAAGAAAACTTTACACTTCAATTTTCACAATGATGTTGCTTAACTTATGTATAAATTCTACAACTTGTCAAGTCATTTCAGTTTAGCTGGTACCTATTATACATAACAGTACTGACAGCTGCCATTTAAGGCACCATTTTTTGATTCTGGGATGAAGATTTAACCATTCTTGACAATCCAGCAGGCGTTACGTTCTCAGTTCTTGAGGCATCCTTTTTGGATATAATACTGAAATAACAGGGTCAGCCGGGGGAAGACACAAGTGACATACTTTAGATTGTGGTCCTAAGAGCACAAGAGACTCAGCACATTTGAACATATTAACCCTGCCTTACACTTTGAAGCTGTTCCTCAAGGCAGTATTAACCTAACACATCTTATGCTGAAATAGATAAAGAGGACTACTCTACCTCAGTAAAAGACAAATTACTAAGAAAAGTTTAATGGGACTTCCTGTGCTTTTCGACCTAACCATGCCTACAAAAATATAGGCAGGACTACAAAAATATGTTTTGAGTACATAAGAAGCTTAAAAGAACACATGTATTTTGAAAACTAAACTAATGGTTTTAGTTAACAAAGTTTTTACACTCTGCCTTGACTTAAAAGACACGATCAACAAACAAACAGTGGTATGTTCAACAAAAAATTTATCTAACTACTGCAGGCTTAACATGGCAAGTTAAGAACATGCCTGTAGCTGGAACTATTTATTTTTTATTCTAGATTATGATATTCACTACTGGATTTAGGCATGGATCTTCCATGTAACGACCAGCTCTAAAAAAACCCAACACACTGCTTTCCTCTTCAGTATAAAAATATAGCATGTACACGCACAAAACAATTCTCCTGGCAACGATGCCTGCTCTAAGTAAAAATAAAAAATAATTGAAAAATATAAAACAGATTAAAAAAAGATGCTATGCATGTACTAATGTCAACTGTGTAACAAAAACTGTCATTCATTCTGTACTATTCCAGCAGGTGGATCCAGAAAGAACATTTGCATTTATTTAAGCTTGATGTTTTGTGTTCTTTAGACTTAAATTGTCACTGAACAGACTTGTTACTCAAATCCAGAAATTTCTAATATAGATCCAAACATATATTTTTTAAACACAAAAGCAAATAATTCCAGAATTAAGTTTGTGACTCAAGAGTTTGTTCAACAATTAAACTTTCCAAAACCAATACATTTGTTTCCTGAGATGGCTATAAGTCATGTTGCAACTTCACATTACACTGCAATTAACAAAAATTACTACGCACAAAACCAGATGTTAAACTATAGCATACAAGCACACTTACAGAAGTCACCTAATTTCAGTGTTGTGAACTACTGTATTAACATGTTCACCTTAACAAAGCTCCTAAAATATTCTTTATACATTACAAAACAAGGATTTACAAAACTTTATTTTATTTCCAAGTTATTTAAATCTAAAAATGTTGAAACATAAAAAATACCACTTCCTAAGAGACTTTACAATAAAAGGCTAACAATCTGGCATGGGAGAGGTAAGTATATGGAAACTTGTTTTAACAGTCACAAATCAGTCGCTGGTGATTAAAGAACACTTTGTTCTTCAGAGCTGGTAGGCACTTCCACAAAGCCAGAAATATAAGTTTCCCTACCACTCCTTTTGCCTTCCATAAATAAAAATATCCAATGCAATAAAAAAAGGTAGGATAAAAGGGTGGACATGTGGTGAAATAAAAGTATTATCTAAGGTCTTGATTATTGTTCATCTTGTGTAAGTGTAAAGATTCTGTCCCAGAGTTTTCCTGACAAGATGGAATTATTTGGCCTTTAAAAGTGTTAGCTGAAATACCTCCCCTTTTTACCAGTACATGTTGTTTGCTCACTGCTGTATTGCTGGTTTATGTCTGTAACACACACTGGCTCTAGGCCAGCCCATGGATCCTCAAGCATTGAAGGTCTGTAATAGTTTTCCACATCATTAGACACTCTTTTCTCTCTGCCATGCGCTGTACCAAATGGAGTAGATGTCCTGGGTGATCCCTTTGGAAGAAAACCATCAGGTAAAGAAATATTTAATAGTCTAATTGAAACTAAGGAAAAAAAATTTAAAATGTTTCCTTCTACTGTAGTAGAGCTCTGAAGCTGATTATTAATTGTAATTACTACACCTCACTTGCATCTTCCTCAGGAAATATTAACTTTAATGTATTTTACTTATGAGTGATGATTTACCAGGAAAAGAAAAAAAGCACCACCCACAGTCTTCTCCCAAATACTTGTTTATGTCACTCTGGCATATAGCTGCAGAAAAGCAGCTCATGCTATTTTTCATAACCTGTCAACAACATGTCTAACAAAAACTGAACAACAAAACAGGGAGTTAGAGGCTGAGAAAAAGTTGACAACATTAACAAGAGCAGAAGTCAAATATTAAGTACTTACGGATTGAACATAGCATTCTATAATGCAAATAGCTACGAAGAATTCATTGGGAAAAAGAATCCTCTTTTAACCAAACCAGTGTTCTGTGAAATTTGAGAACAGATCACTTTATTTTATATACAATCTCAGTGGTAATCAGTGATTTAGTAGGTATTGACTTTCTCAGGGAGCTTTTCATATTTGATTTTTTTTAAGATCAAGGATCACAACAATTGCTTCTGTAAAGCTGCTACAAGTTTGTAGCTTAAAGAGTACTGTGACATAAAGGAACTCCTATAATCATTTTCACCTGTTAGCATCATCCATTGTTCTCCTCAGATTCACTCATCTGAAAGGTGAAGTTCTATCTAAATCTGTATTTATTTAAATTATTTTTTTTAACCAAAGTTAGGCAATCTGTACTACAGATACACAGTAATCTCCAAGCATGCCCATTCCATTCTGTATGGTTAGAGCAACAGGATGCCTTGAGGCTGGTTATCAGATTTTGTAAAGCAGGGTAAAATCACTTGATTAATAGCTGCTTTCCCCCACAACGCTGCCACCCCTGAATTTTTGGATCAGCAGCAATGGTATCTGAATTTGACTAGTAAGCCCTAACAGCATCTATGTAAATAGATCACATGAAACAATTTCTGAGCAAAACTGAGAAATGGGGCCACAAAGTGAATGATCCATTGTTTAGCCAGAAGAATAGATTTCACTCAAACAGCTTGAACCTATTTCTGCTAACATGCTGTGGCAGGAACATGTTGATGTGTTTACAGCAAGAACTTTTCAGGATCTCCTGAAGTTTGATGATAATACATGATCAGATGTGGCAACATTCATGTCCTGTTTATAGGGCAGTTGTTGCTAATGATTATTTGCAACTAGGTTATGTAGCTAGGAGGATGATTTCAAAACAGAAAATTTCTAAAAGGTGGTGAATTACTATACTGTATCAAACCCCATGGGGTTTTTTTGAGGGTCAGAGAATCACCTCAGAATACATCTAAAGAACTCTCTAAGGGGCATGGAGTTTTCTAGAGTAAGCTGACATGCTCTAGCAACAGTGACATTTATGTTAAGTACTCACACTTAGAAGTGAAATAGCACTACCCAATGCACTCTGTCCTAAATAAACACAAAACCCCTCCATCTCTAAACCACCATATTTAATGAAGACCTTTTAACTTTGACATTGTAAAACAGATTGAATGTGGAGTTCATTTATTGCTGTGTTTAATCAGCAGAAGTCAAAAGAAACATGAGCTGATATAATGATTTGCAGTATTCAGTGAAGGAGCAAAACAATTCAGTGGTAAGCCTTATTTATATGGATTTATTTAATGATCTTAAATTTCACTACGCTATGATGCAGGTCATCATTAACGCTGACATTTTAGCATTTTTGAAATCTAGGAAATTTATTATTATGTAATAAAAGACTGACAGCCTTCAGTTCATGTTAATTTTAAGCATGTAGATTATTTAAGTTTAGATTACTAGTCATCATATGCTGTTCCCTCTCTGAATTTTTTGTTAGGGAAGAAAACCAAAATGTGATTATTCACATTATAGGCCTGTGGAAAAGGAGATCAGCTCTACCCGTAAAAGTGAAACTACAGAGTGCAAGAAGCACTATCTAGTACCAAAGACAGCTTAAAAAAACTTTCTGTTAGTTGTCTCTAATGCCAAGAGCCTTTTCTCAACAAACTTCCCTTAAAAAAAGTCAATCTATTCTCAGTACTTTTTCTCCAGATAACAAATCTCTCTTTAGAGTAGAAAACAATAGTTTTTAGTGCTATTCATTAAAAAGTTACTGAGTGGAGTAATACTGCCTTGAAACTGGGGACAGTCACTCCCTTCACCAGCTTGTTTAACCTGATGTAATTCAGCTGCTGGCATATGCACAAAACACAAAAATCAAAACTGTAGCATTTCAAAAGGGTGGTGTTTCTTTTACTTTCTGCAATAATTTTTGACCCATACCATTCCATAGCTGCTGCTAGCAGCTAGTTCCGTAATTCCCGCTGCGTGCAGGGAATGAAACATTACCAGAAATTGAATTTTAAGTGGAGATAAGAAATGCAACAAAGACAAATCACAGAATGGTTTGGGTTGGAAGGGACCATCAAGGCCAACCTGTTCCAGTGCCTCACCACCCTCACAATAAAGAGCTTCTCCCTAATATCCAATGTAAACTTACTCTCTTACAGTTTAAAGGCTTTCTCCCTTGTCTTGTCACTATAGGCCCTTGTTTCAAGAAACACGTTTTCATAAAATATAAAGCGGAAGCACCTCTGTGGAAAAAACAGGAAGTCCTGTAAACTACTGGCCACATAAAGGTTGAATTAGCTACTTCAGAAAAAACAAGCTCAGTATGTTTTTCTTCAAGTTTTGTTTGTTTCAAAGAATGAAAGTCTTCAAGCACAAAATGAGTATGGAATGCTAATGGCATGATGTTAATAGAACACTAAAGTAAACATAAACTGTCTTTTGGATTTTCCAATGCAATTTTAAAGGGCCACTTAAGACTTTCATCTCAAAAGTGACTGTAGCATCATAAATGTCAAAGGCACTGGAGTTCACTTAACAGGATCTACAGAGGAGAGGGGACAATGCACATGTCTCAGGAGAAACCTGATGCTTAGAAAATGCAGAAAGGCTTTCTACCGGAATCTATTTATGGCCTCATGGGCAGAGATCCTTGTCCACACCAAAGCTCAAAGATGAGGACTCGTGGTTTATGAGACTAACTCCCTCTGTGATTGCCTCTACTGCCCTCCCAGGCAGAACAGCTCATGTGTACACACAAAGTGCAGACTCACACATTTCTTCAGTCCTGGGCAAAGCTACAGACAGAGAATTGCCATCAGGACAGTGCTCCTAAACTACTCACAAAGTCTAAAGAACGAAAGGGGAGAAGGGAAGATGTTGTGACAGTCTGAGACTGGATTCAAACTTGTACCTTCTTTATGTCATGTTTCTTACATCAGGAATGGAACCTGTGGGAGGGTCCCCATTCTCAGGTGCTGACACAAAACAGTTCTGACTAAAACTAAAGACAAAAGGATTCCTGCCTATTCTTCTGCTCAATTAATTCTAAGGCAGGCTTTGAAAACACCACTTAATTGAACAGCCAAAGAGTGATCTTTTGAAGGGAAATTAGACATCAATGACATAAATTGTCCCTCCATAATCTGCAGCAGAAATGCCACATGCTTGGCTTTTTCAAAAGGTACTGAGGTTATGCAATCTGTTGGCTTCCACACCATGAGAGTCTCTGCTGCTGTGCTGAAGACAAGGTATAAATTTTGTAATGATCCCCTTCCACCAACTATGAGATTCCTGAGTTAACTGCATCATAAGAAAATAATAAAATACTAGTCTTCAATGGACACGTGACAATGCAGTGCAGGCATGTTAAGATTTTACTAGTCTCTATTAAGATGTGACTCCATTATCATATTTAATCCTTCAAGTATCAATAAGATATCATTGTACTGCATGTGTCATTTGATACACTTTCAATGCTTCTCTAATATTGCATAAAGCCAGTTAAATACATAAAGCTGTTATGAATCCTGAGAACTGTCATCCCTGTGTGCATTGCCAGTCACATGCTACAACTAACAGCTGAAAAAAAGCTTAATTCATAGAACCTGTTGTTGATGGCTTTCAGTGCAAAGCAAAGACTTTAAAATGAGAGTCTATTATCACAAATAGTTGCTCTCATTTCTGCTTAAAGGAGCCTCAGCTTAATTCTCTTTAATAGAGCACTCCTTTTCTGTCCGTGTCCATGGAAACTATGTGTGGATAGGGCAGCTCCCACGATGGAGGACAAAACGGGCAAAGTAAACGCACACCGTGCTTCACCACTGCATTAAAGAAAACTGATCAGAGGGAGGCATGCACAGGAAGGTGATTGCTGCCGTTTCGGCCGGTGCTTAATTATCTACCTTCATACATCAGAATGAGAAAAAGAAAACCGCACTTTTATGTCTTCACAACCCGCCAGCCTAGGGCCCTCTTCCCTTTCCTCATCTCCCAGCTGCCTGTGTTCTGTCCTTCCTCCTTACTGCGAGGGAATGGGCGGGGGGAAAGCTGATGTTGCCCAGTGCGGTACAAGCCTCCCTCTTCCCTGAAAATCCTGTTGGCGGGTGGATGCTGCGCTGGCACAAGCCCCCGGTGTGCCTTCCCCCAGCGGGCTACGGGCCTCGCTTAGAAGCAGCAGCAGCAGCTCCCTCCCTCCTTCCTTCCCTTCCTCCCCGTGCCCCTCTTCGCCTTGCCCCATACCTGGAAGTGCCTCTGGAAGCCGCCGGGCGAGCGCTTGTGCTGCGGCGGCGGGTGCAGAGGCGCTCCGGCCGGGGACGCGCCGCCGTACGGAGCCGGGTACCGGGGACTGACGCTCTGCGGCCTGCGCGGGGTCTGCGCCCCCGGCGAGGGGCTCCCAAAGCGCCCGTGGAACCCGGGCCCTCGCGGCGAGAGGCCGCTGCCGTACGGCCCGGGCCGGTGGCCGTAGGGCGGCGTGTGGTGGGGGCTCCCGTAGCCCCGCGGAGAGGGCGGCAGGGGTCCTCCGCCGGAGGGAGGGGTCCGGAAGCCGCCGCCCGCGTAGGGAGGTGTCGGTGCGCGGAATCCCGGCCGGTACATGGCCAGGACAGGTCGGGAATGGCGGCGGTAGCGGTAGCGGAACCTGTGCAATGGCGGCGGCACCGCGTCCGCTCTTTTCTCTTCCCCCGCCTCTTTCCCGCCAGGCGGGCGGCAGGTTCCGGCCTCTAAACGTTCCGCGGTGGGGAGGGCGAGGCGCTGTCCGTCCCATCCCGCCTGCAAGCGGGACGCGGGAGAGAGGGCCCGGCAGTCTCATACAGCGACCTGGCGCGCCGAGCCCGAGGGATTCTGCGCGCTTTCAACTGACGAGGAGTAATCTGGAGTAGGAGTCTCAGAAGATGCCTGGTAACTCAGACGAGGGGGCTCACGGCGTTCGTGGGTTCAGCGTGGCTGTCAGCGAATGCCCGCGGTTCTACAGCTGCTGAAGAACAACGAAATGAACTCCTGTAAAGCAAAGCGAGCGTTTACCTCACATTTCGTGTCACTTCAGATATCCTTATTGTGCGCCTTTGTTCTGGAGCCTTTTAATGTCTTAGCCTGCAAATGCTGCGTGTTGCAGCAATCCCGATTGAAAACACAGAGTGACATTTAAAGAGCATTTTAACGAAAGGATTTTCCTCAATATGAGTTTGAACTATCAGCAGTTAAGTGAGTGGTAGTTCAGGCAAAGGCTTACTCATACAAACTTGTGCAAAATGTTACTTTGTAGGAGAACTTCATATTTAGCACAAAGTCAATTTAACAATGTTATTTATTACCATTCGTGCTCTGTTCTCAGGTACATATTAATGCAAATCCTCAACAGTTCTGTAAAAAATAGTAAAGATGTTTTAAATTATTATTTATTTCTGTCAGCACAACAAAGCACTACTCAGTTTTAGGACATTGCAACATAGGAAAATTAAAAAGGGTTTTCAGAACAGCAATTAACCAAAGTTAACAATTAAAATAAGCAGAAAGTTTCTATGCTTTGTATACCAGTCTTGCTTTTCTTTGGCTTTAAACAGGTTTTGGATTGTTTTTTTACAATGACAAAAACTAAGTTTATATTCACAGGGAACTCACCTCCCCACTCTGTTATACAATCTCTCTGTGAAAAAATGAGGCAATATCTTTTAAATTCTAAAATTGAAAGAGACTTAACCTGCTCATTTAAAATTTTTTATAATCCTTTAGTCTGGAAGACTGTCCGTTTTTTTTTGTGCACACAAGGAATGCCATGTCTACACAAGACAGTTTATCAATGTAAGTTACCAAATTATCTGTCTCATTCCAAAAAAGCACAGTTTAATTTAAACCCTTTTCACACCAAATGAATTAGAAATACATACCATTGTGCACATGTTGAGTTATACTGGGGTAATTGTGCTGATTAATTTCTTCTTGCTGACAAATCTTTAAGCATCCATGTAGTGCTTTTGATTACATGCAGCATGTCTAGTCAACAAACCTGTCAAGTAGATTTTCTCTATGTTTTTCCTCACCATTTAGGCAGACTGACATGTGACGTGTCTTAAGCCTGTGCTATTCATCATGTTCATTTTCAAGCAGTCAGAAGTTCTGGTTGCTCTTGAGATACAGCAGTTGTCTTATCCTCACATATTTCTGACAAATAAGTGCCGAACCTCTGTGCAGGCTTTTTTGTCCTATTAGAGAGGCAAGAAGGCACCATGGTGTTCCTGTAACAAGCCTTCTGCTCTGTCCTAACACAGACTAAAAGTAGTCTGAGGGTACTTCGTTCACAGAAGAGTTGCTCGAAGGTCAGTTCAAGCTATCCCTTCCATAACTACACACAGCTGAAGATACAGCCTACAGAGTAAGTAATATTGCACCTTCAGTGACGGCAAACTGAGGAGAAGGATCTCCCTCGTGTCGCTGATCGCATCTGCTGGCATCCAGTGCGGCTGCCTGCCTTGGTCAGTGCGGAAAACCCTTCGGGGTTGAGGGGAGGGTTTCTACTTTTATTCCACTTTGGCTGTGTTGTATGCCACGGTCTGTACACCGAACTGCAAGTACAAATTTCCAACCATCACACAGCGGAATTCCCGCCGCAAACATCTGCAAGACGGCTCCCTGCTTTATGAAGTCCAGGCAGGAGTGCTTCGTAGGGCGGAGGAAACGCAGCAACCAGCCGGGACCGCCCGCGCCTGCGCGCCCCCCGTCCCGGGAGATCCAAGGCTGTCCCGGGAGCGGGAGGGGAAAGGGGCGGTGGCGGCGGCGCCTGCGCCGAGCGCTTTGTGCTGTCTCGAGTGGCGGGGATGCTGCGCGCCGGGCTGGGAAGAAGGAGCCGATGTTGCGAAGGGCTCTGGAGGAGCCCGTGCCCCGAAACTGCCAGAGCCCTGAGCGCTGCCTCTGCCTCCCCTTTCCCAGGCAGCGGCGGCGGGGCGCGGAGCCGAGGCGCTCCCCCGGCAGGTACCGAGCCGTGCCGCACCCTCCTCCCCCTCCTCTGCCTCCCCGCTCCCGCCGCGTCGGGCCCCTCTGTCCGAGTGATCCCCCCGGGCTCTGAATTGGTGCCGCTGGGGCGGGGGTCGGAGCCGCTTCGCTGGGGGGGCGGGCGCGAAACACCTGCGGGAATTTCCTGCGAGGGGGCGGCGAAGGGGGTCCCTGCGCGGCCGCGCTGCGCCGACCGCAGCCCCTGGGCAGCCTCGGGGCTCGGACTTCGCCCCGCGGCCGTGCGCGCTGCCCGCAGGAGCAGCTTGTGACACGGAGCGTATCGGCTCTCCGGGCAGCCTTGGCTGGTGGCATGCCGTGTTTCAGGCCCAATCTTTTTGTGAGGTTGCCAAAGTCTAACTGCGTACAGTTGTGCTTTTTAAAATTTTAAAAAATGAAATAAACCCAAGCTGCAACAAAGTTACCGTTCTCTGGCTTCAAGTTTCTCTGTTATTAAATCACATAGAAAAATAGTAACAATAGCGTTGGTGCCTCTAGAATTGGAGGAAGTTTGCAGTTCTGCCTCCCACTGTGAACATACCAAGTGTGTTCCAGGCTGGAGTGTACTCACTGATTGTGAATTAGTCTACGGTAGTGATGGACTTGATTATAACTTACTGCATGGATAAAGTGAGAAAATTCTGATTGTGCAGCAGTGATGTCTTCGGGAATTGAAAGTAATTGGAGTGGGATCTCTTAATTTGTATTGTTGTGAAAGTTAATTGGCTATTCTAGGTGGCCTCTTCTGTCACAAGTATAAAGGAAATATTTTTGGAATATGACACAAGAACTGATTTCTGTTCTATGGAATGGTCTCTCTGTTGGGTGCTTATTCGTATTGTTAGGCTACGCCAACCTTGGAACAAGATATTGAGCTTAGCTAAAGAGTGTAAATCATATTGAGAGTGAGCAGGTCTATTTATTCTAAATCAAAGTTATTTATGGAAGATACATATGACAGTCTAATTCACAATAAATTCAAGCATCATGGGAATCAAGAGTCTATGCAGAGGATATAGTTAGAGCTGGGAGAGTGATTTTTTTGTTCAGTCGTCAAGTTACTTGCTGTAGGCACACAGTTTGTGGTAACTGGGAGTGGGGGTGCAGCCAAGCCCCATCCCCAATGGGCTGCAGCTGTGCAGGACAGGAGAACAGTAGTGAAAGTGATGAGACATGGAGTGCCCAGGTGTGCTGACCAATCACAGAGGGGTACAGAGAGCACACAGGTGTGATGCATGTAAGATGAAAGATTTAAAAGGCTGCACTGAAGAACAATAAAGTGCTGCTGTTTGAAGCTTTCTTTGGTGTTGGTTGTGCCTCCACTGTTGTCCCAATAGTTATGGGTATAAATAAAAGCAAAAATACAAGAGGAAAATGTGGGTTTGCATTTTAGAAAACTTACACCGTTCAGTCGGAATTCTAACAAAGTCTAGCTTTGGGTGTGTGCCTGCTTAGGAGCTAGTGATGAAAGTAAAAAACCCAGGAGATATTTCTAGTTAATGCTGATCAATTCTCATCTCATGTGCTTGTTTATGATGTGTTTTTGTTTCTTTTTGTTCCTACGATAGATAATACTCCCTTATTCAGGATTAATGTACCAGAACTGCTGATGTCAAAAGGCTTTTTACTGCAGTTATTTCAGCAAATTAGTGTCATACTATATATGTAATCTAGCCCGTATATATTTTTTTTTTGTGAAAGTCTGTGTTCTTCTAGTGGGAGGAGATTAACAGGTCTGTTCCTCAATTTTCAAAAGCAAACTTTTGGTCTCTCTTCTTCTTGCATTTCTTCATCATCATGGATATCTGTTATTTACTGACATTAAAAAAGAAAAATCACAATGGTCTATTTGTCTTCAGAGCAGCAGTTGTGCTCTCCTATTCTGTTCCAGCTGTGGAAGAGTCCTAACCCCTGAATGGAGTTCGGAGTGATATGCTAACTAGTAAGGGTTCATCAGTTTTAGTTATGTGTAAATACATGTTTTCAGCCTAATCTTAACACTTACAGGCTTTTTTGAGGAATACCTTTATGGATTCCTACAACCTGACTGCAGGTAGAGAACCTGTTGGCTCTGAAAAGTTGCTATTGTTCTGGTAGTATATCTGTGAGTAGCCCTAAATATTGGCTCAGGATGAGAGTAGGTGAGCTGTTAAAGTGCAGCTCTAAAAGGTATGGAAATAATAGAGGAAGGTGGACGTTTTTTAACTGAAATGACATATTTTTAACTTTTGGGGAGCTTCAGTAAAGCTTTTTACGTATTTTTGGAAAAAAAAGTAGTGTTTTTGTGGAGAAAATTGTGTACCCAGCTTGATAAAACTGACGTTATACTGGAGGGTCTGTGGTGTTTACCTGCCACAACTGTTTTCCAATGTCTGGAACCCATGGAGGCGTGGAGCACGGAAGAGGAGTAGTAGCCTGAGATTTTCCTAAAGGCTTTGGAAGTGCAAAACACGTGGCCATTCCTAGATGTGCATGTTTTCAACGTGCTGCTCAGTCTGCATATTGTATTAAGGCACGAAATCTGTTAAATGGAAATCTCCCTGGAGTAAGTGGTAATAAAGGAGGAAAATTTCTTAAAGATGAACAATGGGATGCAAGTATCCTCGTTGAGGGCGGTACAGTTAATGAAAATATTTTAGCAGAAGCCTTGAATTTCTACTGCTGCTTCTCTGTAGTTTTTTTTTTTTTTTAATCTCTCTCTTGATATAAATTTCCTTCTTCCCATATGTAGGAAGGAAAGTTAGGAGAGTGACTGAATGTTGGTTCAGGAATGGAACCTGATGGAGGGATCGTGGAGCAGGTGATACAGGCATGCACTGCTGCATAACATAGGAGATGCACCACACTGCCCTGCAGGCTTTGAATGAAAGTGGTTTGTTTGATCCCACCACCTCACCCCTGCCTCCTCCCCCCCACCATCATGGTTTGCATCTTTCTCTTCCCAGGACAAGCTCCAAAAAGAGAGTTGGTATGTGTCATTTTAGTGGTGTTACTGGCCAGGTGCTTTTCCTTTCTGTTTCATATGAGACCACCTTCCAAACAGTAACTGAATGACCATCCTCAGAGGGTGATGAAGTGTTTGCATCCCTAGCCTACAATTAAAGACTGAGGGAAAAGAAGATAACCCAAGGCCACCAAAGAAATAGTTGGCTAACCTGTGGTCTAGACTGTGAGGTTACTTGCTGTATCTGTGATGCTTACTGCCATTACTGTTGTTTCTTAGACCTGGTCAGGTTGGAAAGGGTGAGGGAAAGGAAGAAAGGATTGTGATTTCTTAATCATTATCTTGCCATGTCCAGCTGCCATTGAAAAAGTGTTTCTTTGGCTCTTATATTCTGCCTTAAGTTTTGTAATGGGGATATTCTTTTTGTGTGTGTGTGATGCAAGTGGATAGATCTACACAGGTCAAAACACTTTGTGAATTCTACTATGCTTCCCATTGACCTGGTACCCTTACTTTTAGCTTATGTCATTCTGATGTTACTTGCTAGAATGCTTTTGTTGTATCTTTCTTCAGATTAGTCTTTAAAAGCTGTTTGAGTGTTTGTGGAAGGCACATATAAAGTATTGCTATAAAGTAGTTTTATTGTAGACTTGCTAGGGAGTTAGAATAGGTTCTGAAATGTCATATATAAGGTTTTCCAACTTTGAAAGGCTTTACTAATGTAGTATGCACCTAATAACGAGCTTGTTCAGAAAGCTTCAGAAATCATTTATTAGGGGAGGGAGATGAGGGAGGATGATGAGTGTCCTAAAAACAATGTGTTTGGTTTTTTTTGAGATCTAAGTCGCTGTTTTTTTTGTTTCTTGTCAGGTGCTAGTAATGTAAAGCCATTGGATGGTGTGAAAGTTCTTGATTTAACAAGGTTCGTGTTTTGTCTATCATTTGTAACAGTGTGTCTAAATGCAAATATTCTGATTGGAATACTAAGAAAACAATTTTTTTTTTCATATTAAAGGATTCTTGCAGGACCATTTGCCACAATGAATCTGGGAGATCTAGGAGCTGAAGTTATCAAAGTGGAAAGACCAGGTAAGATTTTTATTTGTTTATTTTAGATATAATAAGAACTGGATATTAAGCGTGTATATATATATATGTGTG
>VWZV01017691.1:0-12972 GCA_013397155.1 Irena cyanogastra
GTGATCCCATAGAAAAGATTTGACAGTGCTTGTCCTCTGGGAACCAGTGGATAAGCACTGCTTGTTCTGTCTCCAGCTCCAGATTATATCGACGTGGGGATGCTTAGCTCCTCCCCTGTAGGCGGAGCATCTCACAATGGGCTGATACCTTTCTATGAGTCAGATGGTGGGTCCTTGATTGCCCATGAAACAGAAATGGCTCCCGGACGGAGTTATCTCTAAGTCATGAGGCAAGGTATTGATGGATCCATTAACAGGAGATAAGGAAAAACAATGTCCCTCTTGGTTTCACTAGGCTTGAAGGTGGGAATAGAATACATCTTTATATTGTAACCTAGGACACTGAGCAATATAGTTGTTTTACAAAGGTGTCATTCACCTGATATTTAAGGTAAGGGCATTTGTGTGCAGAAACTCTATTACAATGAGTTTTTCTTCTCTTAAGAAGATAAGTTACATGGCACCATTAATTTCTGGTGTGGTTTTACTTCCGGTTGTATATTGTAGCTTCATATTCTGTAATCTGCTTTTTGGGCAAGTGAGATTAGTGTTATAGCACTATGCCTCAAAAAAGACCTGTATGAAAGAAATTGGAAATGTCAGAGCAGCCTTGTTGTTTCCCAGCTTTCCTCTCATCAAGTGCAAGGAACCCAGTCGCAACATGTTTCTCCACATCTTGCCCTTCAGAGCAAGGAAGCTTCACCATGTTCGCTTTGCCCTTCTTTATTTCATGGTTGCTGGTTGCAGATGGCGGATGGAGGTGCACTCTGCAGGAATCTGTTAATTAATAGCCTCATTTCTTCTTTGCTGGCACAGTTTTGTTGGTGGCAGCAAAAGCAGAGGAGTGATTTTGCTTTGTTTTGCAGTTCTAAAAGAGTCAGTTATCTTCTGATGATCAGTCTTCCTTCTCCCCCACCTTAAGTTCAGATGACTGTCAGCCAGATAAATTGTGCTCGCAGAGACCGGCTGGGCTTTGATACAGTGGCTTTAAGATTTTCGGTTCCGGCTTCATGTTTACTCTGGTTTTTAAGCATTTGTGTCAGTGTGTACTTAATTTGAAATTATTTTTCAATATATATATAGTGTTTCTCATAATATCTTTGAAATACAGTTTTAATCTAGTGAGGAATTTTACTGAAGTTTCAGACTCATCTACTCTGTGAAGTTGTTCTAGAAAAACAAATGCTGTAAAATTTTTGAATGGTCATAAAATAAGTGTCTTTAATTAATGTGTGTTTTAATTATGTTAAGTCAGGTGTAAAATTAATATACAAATGAAATAATTTAGCTCAAGTGTATGCTAAGGAAAGTGCTCTGGCACATGTCATACCACCTCTGACAAATTCAGAGTTGTCTGTGTGGGAAAAGTTTGTGCTGCTCTTTTAACAGAAGACCACAGTCTGTGTAGTGTTTTGTTTTAAGGACTACGACTTTATGAAGATTGAAAACAATATTGGATAGGCCTTTGTGAAGTAGACTAAATTGTTAGCTAATATGGCATTTAAAAGAGCTAAGCAAGGATTTTGAGGGCGGTGAAGCTCAAGTTTGTGTGGCTACAAAGCATTTCTACCACTTTAAATTCCAATGTGTGACACTGCCGTATTAATATGAATGGTTTTGCTTTCTTTATTTTGACTTTACTTAGAGTATCTAATAACACTTTGAATTCTTATTCCCTGTTTATTTTTAGTTTTATTCAACTCAGCTTACTTAGTTGACTGCCTCCATTTATGTGCTACTCATTTGTCTGGTCTAACTTTAACAGTTGAGTTATAGGTAAAGCTAAGGCGACTTTTTCTTTTAATCCTTTTACTTTCGCAGTTGTGTAATATCCTGCTAACTTATCATTACAGCAGATCAGATGACGATTCTGGGTCAGCATCAGCTTCTGAATCTGGTTCAAGCTCTGGAAGCAGTAGTGACAGAAGCAGCAGCCAGTCAGGCAGCAGTGACTCTGACTCTGGTTCAGAGTCAGGCACTCACTCAGAATCAGAGTCTGACACATCTAGAGAGAAGAAACAAATTCAGTCTAAGCCATCAAAAGTTGACGGATCTGAGGTAAACAAGATACATAAATGAATCCTTTGGCCAGAGGTGGCAAGGAAATACTAAAAAAATATTTTAAAATTATTTTAAAGAGCAGTGCTTATTTAAAAAGTAAAAGGAGGTAATGAAGTGTTCTTAATTAGATTTTAACTTGATTGGGTTAGTGAAAGCATGTACTTTGCTGCTTTAAACATTGGGCAAGTTTCTTATGTAAGTACTTAAATTTGTGCTTTTGAAATTCTCATGTTTGTAAGTATTTTGAGTTAAAAGCCTACCTAAATTTCATCATATGGAAGTATGCGCTAATTTACTGGAACTTATGGAAGAGAAAGATGACTACAATGTTATTCCTGAATTTTGTTTTTACATTGTTTCTCAAATGCTTGGTTTCATTGTGTATATATAAGTAATTGTATAAAATTTTCAAGCTTACATAGTTAGCGTATTTAGCTTACAAAGTGAGCTTTCTTTATCAGTAAGTCAGCTAAATGCATGAAAAAGTGGTGTTGAGAAATCTCTTCAGTCCAGGGGGCCAGAATTACATGCACTCTCACATGTTTGTGGAGTGGTGTACCATATTTATGAAAATAGTTATAGATCAGTTACGCCAAGAACTGAAGACTGTTAACGATTCTTTTTAGATTTTTTCACATATGTTTAAGTATCACTGTATGAAACAAAATCATAGCAGTTAAGCAATCTGAAAGAATTTATCTGTGTGAGTTTGGAAATATGCTTTATGAAGTTTTGCTTTAACAATTATCTACAACAACTATGGTTAAAAATGTTTCCATAATTATCCTGGTGATTAGCATATAACATTCTGTTTTGTAGAAATCTTATGACTTTAAAAAGCTGTCTGATACTGTTAGTTAATGCAGTGTTTTGTAGTGAAATGTTTTAATGGATAAAATTAAGATGCTTCTTAGGAAAAGTAAGTATGTGGTAAGAGAGACTTTCAGCATGTTTAAGTGACACTTTCATCTCTTGTCCTGTTTAGTTTTGGAAGTCTAATCCGAGTATACTTGTTGTACAAAGATCTGCAGTGCTCAAGAAACAGCAACAACAGCAAAAAGCAGCCTCATCAGACAGTGTTTCAGAAGAGGTGATTAATGTAATTTTTAAAATGCACACATGCCTGTCTCATTGTCTAACACGTTGCAATAAAATTACATAGAGCAAATTCATATTCTCTGAGTGTACATAGAAGCCTGGTGTTAGTCTATAAAATTGACATTCAGATAGCTGGTATTTTTATAGAGAAAAGTAAAGATACACTGGTTACTTGTTTCCAAATGAATTGTCACAAAATTATAGCAGTCTTGATTCTATGGTTTTTTTAGGTAGCTATTCTGTGTTGTCTGGACAAAATTTTCGAACCACACAGTACTGACTTACATTGTATTTCCAGCTTCTTGAGTTTTGTAAAAAAAAATAAAAATGCTAAAATATTTTTTCAATGTTTTTGTAAAAATGTGTTTTTGTAAAAGGTGCCTGCTGTAGTTTTTAGAAATTCCATATGAAGTAGAAAACTAATTTTTACAAGTCTTGTAATAGTTACTACAAAAGAATTCTTGTATTTTAAGAATGAGGCCTGTATTCCCGGTATTTCAAAACCTAAATCATAGGCTATAGAAATGTTGACTTTTGCAGTAGGAATATCTTTTAAGACTACTAATTGGAACTGTGAAATGTGATTTATTTGTAAAGCAGTCTTTTTGTCCTGTGTTACAAAGACTTGGCCGTGTAGTGACACTCACTTGGTTGGATTTCTGTTTTTGTCTGATTTAGCAGCTCCTATTTTAAACAGAAAACTTAATCACGTATCATTAAAATGTTAATATACAGCTGTTAAGCACTCTCTTCCAGAAAGATACTTTTCAGCATAAAAGTTATTCTAAACTAAGTTTAGGACAATGAGACTGGCCTTAAGAAAATCTGACTTTAAGAGTGTTCTTGTTTTTTTCTTCTATTGTAAAGAAAGAAAGAAAGGACATGCTATTCTGAAAATTTTCTGAAACTGGTGTTTTAATGTGAACAGATATGGAAGGTGGAAATGCTCTTGAGGGTAGGAGATTTCATTAGGATTTTTACAGAGACATCATCTTGAGTAATGTGGAACAGCTTACACCATGACTGTTTTTATGTAGGCACAATGTTGATTTTTTAAGATGAGGATTTTTTGTGGTGTTCTCCAGAGTGGAATTGGCACAGTGTATTCATAGATGGATAAATACAAAAACAATAGTAGTATTCTAACAGCTAAATTGGAAGGCATGAAGAGGGTAAAATATGAATAATACGCCTCCAATTTGAAAGTGGAAACTGATGTATCTTTTCAAAATCTACTTGTTAGATGATGTTTTACGTAATTCTTTTTGTAAAAATGAATTGGCTTTTGTTTATTTCATTGCCCTGCAGGACTCCTCAAGTAGTGAGGATTCAGCAGATGACTCATCCAGTGAAACCAAGAAGAAAAAACATGAAGAGTAAGATGTTTTCCTAACTAATAGCACACATTTTTTATCACAGAGACAGATACTTGTAACATACGCTTGATTTGCTCACTCTTGAAATGCTTAAGTTCTCTTTTTAATTTGTCTTTCATTTCCAATATTGTGATTTTAAAATAAACTCTCAAATGAACATGCCTATCACAGTAGTTTCTCAGCAAAAGAGTCTGCAATATTGTTTGAAAACATTCATCAGTGCTTTTGTTTCTACATACTTCATTGCAGTTTACTTTTGAATTGGAGGCCCTCCATAAAAATTCTTGTGGAGGTGGGAAACTACTTTAATAGGTTGTCTCAAAGAAAATTCAAGTTAGAATCCCTTAGTTAATGCCACATGGCTTATCTTTTGGATTTTTGTGGGGTTGCTTTTGTTTTCTTCTTTCCTTTCCTTGGACATGCTTAGACATTACTATGGTTTTGATTATTAAAAAACTTTATTAAATTGTTAATTAAGCTATTAAGATTCAATTTTCCTGTATAAAGTCAGAGTTTGAATCAAGACATTGTACGTCATCTTTCCTGTCACAAAGTTAGAAATCTCAGTTAAGCAGAAGCCAGGGAATCCTGCTACTCAGTCACATGTGTCTTACTTGTACTACCTTGCCTGGCTGTGAAGCACTAATGTGAGAGTTTAGTGGAAGCTGTTGGGAGCTAGCGCCATTCACCAGTTGCTGGAGTTCAGGTTTTTCTGTGTTTCTCAAATCTGCCTTTGTTATTTTTCAATTCTCGTAACAAAGTTGCTGGTTCTTCACATGGGCCACAGAGACCATATGCGTTAGACAATACAAGATTCTCCAGAATACAATATCATAGGACTTCATGATTTGAACATGTCTAACTTCTGATGAATATGTATCTTGCCAAGTAGGCTTGTTAAGTGCTTTGTTTTCTTAATGTTACATTAAGTCATTTCTTCATGCTGAAGTTTATATAGAAATACAGATTCTTGTTGTTATTTTAGATTTTAAATCTACCTCTTGAGAACAGCAAACGTAGTCCAAATCCCTTTGATGCCATTGGGCATTTTTTAACTTACCTAGTATTCACTGAGGACAAATTTCTGTCTCATCATCTGAAATAACTGTTACAAGATTTTTATTTCTGTGAAGAGTCTTGAAATTACAGCAAATCCCTCATGGATAAATAACTGTTCTAAAAAATGCAACAACATGAAACTACTATTTTGTCTTTCGTCATGTACAGTGCAGACTGGCAAATGTCAGGATCAGGGTCAGTGTCAGGAACTGGTTCAGATTCTGAATCAGAGGAAGACAGGGAGAAAAGCAGCTGTGAAGAGAGTGAATCTGACTATGAACCAAAAAACAAGGTTAAAAGCCGGAAACCTCCAACCAGGTAAGAAGTTGGGCATCTGAATGCTCTGGTACTATTTCTAAAAAGCAACTGAGTATTACTATTACTATACATGTGACTGAAAACAGTAATACTTACTGAGAAAAAAGAAATACTTTTTTTTAACATACAAAATACGATAATATTTTAATTCTTTCTAGTGAATACCTTTTCCTGTCTCCTGTCTGCTTTAAATGAAAGCAGAGTAATTGAACATTCATTAAATATGTATTCAGAAAACAATGCAGAAGATGTATTATTGTCCTTGTTGAAACATCATTGTTGTGTCATGCATTATTGTCTTCAAGAATTAAGCCAAAAAGTGGGAAAAAGAGTGCAGGACCAAAAAAGAGGCAACTTGATTCATCAGAGGATGATGATGAGGAGGAGGATGATGATTATGATAAGAGAGGATCTCGTCGCCAGGCAACAGTGAACATTAGTTACAAAGAAGCTGAAGAAACCAAGACGGATTCTGATGATTTACTAGAAGTTTGTGGAGAAGATGTTCCACAACCGGAAGAAGATGAATTTGAAACTATAGAGAAATTTATGGATAGTCGAGTTGGCCGTAAAGGAGGTATTTTTTTAAGTGTTTTTAAGATCCTTGTCAAGATCATGATGCAACTTAAAGGCATATTCTCGTCTACAGGTTAAAAAGCAATAGTTCTAAAGTTACAAAGAAGTCATACTGTTTCACCTTTCATATTCATAAGAATGCTCCTAGTCCCATTTAAGTATTGCAGAATAAAATATAGAAAAATTGCATACCTAATTAGAAAATAAAAATCTGGTGGAAGATAGCTCTGTGTTGCATAAATGCACACCATGTTGTTATGAACTGTACAGTGGTACTTGGTCAGTACGAATTATGTACAATGCTATGGAGAAAGTAGACTACATGGTAGAGCTGACTAGTAGTCTTAACATTGAAAGATGATGTTGGCAAGGCTAAACCACTGAAACAATGGTTTCAGTTACTGCAGTACAAATACAGAACAATGTGTGGAATGGCTACCAAAATGAATCTGAAATTGCAATGATATCTGGAATTCTGCTTTGTATTTGAGTCTGCAAGTTAAAATCATAGACTCATAGAATGATTTTGGTTGAAAGGGACCTTAAAGATAGGCTAATTCCAACTCCTCTGCTATTGGCAGGTATACATTTCACCATACCAGTTTGGTCGAAGACTCATCCAACCTGGCCTTGAACACTTATTTCCAGGCATGGCGAATCAACAGCTTCTCTGGGTGTAACTGGGCAACCAGTTATGGTGCCTCACCCTCCTCATAGCAAAGAATTCTTCATAATACCTAATCTAAACCTACTCTCCTTCAGTTTCAAGTCATTACCCCTTGTCCTACTACTATGTGCCCTTGTCTGAAGTCCCTTTCCAGCCACCTTATAGCCTCCTTTAGGTACTAGAATGTGCTGTAAGATCTCCCCAGAGCCTTCTCTTCTTCTGGCATAATAGCCTCAACTCTCAGTGCATTTTAGGGCTGAGAACATAGGTGTTCCAGCCCTCTTTACCATGTTGGTGGCCTCCTCTGGATGTACTCCAGCAAGCCCACATCCTTCTGACGGTGGGGGCCCCAGAACCTGTGGTCTTCCTTCTTTCCCTTTTTCAAAAATGAGGTTTATATTTCTCCTTTTCCAGTTAGTGTGAACTTCCCTGGACCACCATGACCTCAAAAATTATGGTAGTGGCTTAACTATTTCTTCTGCCAGTTTCCTCACGACCTGTAGATGTATCTTACCTGGTCCCACGGACTTGTGCACTTTCAGTTTCCTTAATTGGTCTCAAACATGATCTTTTCCTGGAGTGGGTGAATCTTCCTTCTCCCATTCTCTCTCTGCCTTTGCTTCCTCTGGTGTGGCTGAGTCACTTGCTGGTGAAGACTGAGGCAAAACAGTTGTTGAGTACCTCAGCCTGCTCCTTGTCCCGGGTAACCAGTTCTCCCATACTAGGACTCTTAATTATAAAAACAAACACATGAAAGAACCCCACCCAAATGGCTGAGCACCTTGCATTTCAGCGCTACCTTTCTCAATTAGTTATGCCTAGTGTGTAAAGTTATTGACCCTTCTCAGAACTTTTACTCTTCTTTCTCTCAAATTCCCTCTCCCATACTACCCCATATCTTGCTTCAGTGTATGGTGCTACTGCTGTGGTCAAAGCCTTAGGAACTCAGCTTCTTTCATTTGTCCTGCCCAGATGATGTTGCTGCTTTTTCTGGCATTGCCTCTCTCTGACTTTATCTGCTCCAGCAGCTTACTGGTCTCATTTCCTTATCAGCACCACTGAGATAAGCTCACTTGGTTAGAGCTGGGTGCTAATAACACCGCGTTATGGGTTTGATCCCCATACAGGCTTTAGAGTTGGACTCCATGATCCTTGTGGGTCCCTCCCAGCTCACAATATTCTGTGATTCTGTAATGTGTCGTCATCAAAATGGGTCTGTTTCCTGCTGCTAGTGTGTGTGCAGCTACAATACAGTCTGTACTTAAACTGTACTTTATAATTTTTACCTCGTAAGGTAACAGAGGCAGGACAGGCAACAAACTTGTTTAGGAAGGAGGAGATGTATTGCGTCCCTGTTAGTAGATTTTTCATGTCTTGAGGCAGATCAGACATAACATGAGACGGTTTTTTTGTGCTCAGAGATAAGAATAGTGTAACAGAACATGACAAGCAGTGTTAGTGTGGAGCATTCCTAGTGACTGCTTTAAAAACCAGGAATAAAAATAAAATTCTCATTTTAGGAAAGATAAGATATTGCAGATCTAGAAGGTGAGATATTTAGGTGTAGAAGTTTTGGTTGCTTTTTTATTCTCTTGACTACTTGTGTATGTCTTAATATGTCTTCATCATAATCTTTGAAATAATAGTAATGACATGAGTGCAGTAGACACTAGTCAAGTATATGCTCATCTAAAGTTATCACCAATTACTTTACTACATTTCTAACTGGTTAACTTATGACAGCGCACACTTATTCAAGGCATGTGATGTGGTTTCTTTCTTAGCCACAGGTGCTGCAACCACAATATATGCAGTTGAGGCAGATGGTGACCCAAATGCTGGGTTTGAAAAATCAAAGGAGCCAGCAGAAGTACAATATCTTATTAAATGGAAAGGTTGGTCACACATCCATAACACTTGGGAAACTGAGGAAACACTGAAGCAACAAAATGTTAAAGGAATGAAGAAACTGGACAATTACAAGAAAAAGGATCAGGAAACAAAGCGATGGTGAATCTTTTTTTTTTATGATACTGATTTTGAAACACTGTAGGCATTCTGTTGTGTTTCTGAGACCTGTTACCTGGTTTTGAGGACATAACTTTGAGTGTCTATGTAATGGGAAGACAAAAACTTTGAAAGCCAAAGCTCCTTTAACGTGTTCTAGTAACATAATCCTCTGAATCTGGTGTGGGCATGTGTGTGTATGTGTTTGTGTGGTATAAACAGAGTTTTAACAAGATGGGTAGTGTTTAAAAATGAATAATAAATTGTAGCTTTTGGTAGTTTTTTCCTTATAATTTGATTGGAGTTCTTCAGGAGTTGCTGCAAGGATCAATGTTTTGTTGGTGCATTAGCTGTTTCAGGTTACTTTGAAGAACTCAGTTTTCTTCGCTGAACTCTGAAGTTGAAGCTTGAGAATAAAAAACATGGAAAAATATATGCATTTTAAAGTCACCTCTTTGGTGCCCAGTTTTATCAGTATGTTTAATATAATCAATGAATGCTGGTGGGATTTTAGCAGCTAATCATTAGATGGATTCTTACAGAGTGAGCCACCCTGACTACTATTCCATGAAAATAACCTGTAAAGTGTACTGCTTATCCAGAGACACAGCTACTACTGCTACCAGTTACACTAGTCAAGCAACCAATGGAGAATACTAATTTTCAGAAATAAATGTTTTCAGTCATAAATGGTGAGGCACTTAGGCCAGATGCAGCCATTTTGTAGTAGGGATTTTTAAATTGTTCCTTCAAAAAAGTTTTCCAGGCAAGATTCATGGGATGATTACATGCAGAGCTATAGAATTACTGAATTTTCTTAGTTTTAGAAGTATATGGTGTAGTAAGTGTTGTAAATTAATTCCTGTTCCAGGCTGAAAAACGCTTCTCCAGAAGATGTGGAATATTACAACTGCCAGCAGGAGCTTACAGATGATCTACATAAACAATACCAGATAGTGGAAAGAATAATTGGTATGTTACAGGCTTGTGGACCGAAATCAATATCAGGGATTCTAGATGTTCTCAATGCTCTTGTATTTGTAGTTAAGAAATGTAAAATATTGATATCACAAATTTCAATCCAAAACAAAACATCAGGTAAAGAGAAGAGCTGTTAAGCTGTCTGTATGAGGTCTAGCTTCTGTTGTATTATTACCTAAAATGAATGTTTTCCTACAGTACAGAAGTAAAATGCTGATCGTATCTCTGGGGCATTTTTGCAGCTCATTCAAATCAGAAATCAGCTGCTGGTTATCCAGACTACTATTGTAAGTGGCAGGGTCTGCCTTACTCTGAATGTAGCTGGGAAGATGGAGCTCTCATTGCCAAAAAGTTTCAGGCACGCATTGATGAGTACTTCAGCAGAAATCAATCCAAGACCACTCCCTTTAAAGATTGCAAGGTGAGTAGGTAATTTGCAATGGATTTATAATCAGTTGTACTGGGTCTGACTGGGACAGGGTTAATTTTCTTCATAATAGCCTCCTAAAGTCTGTGGTTTATATTTGTCACCTAAATGGTTTTGATAACGCATATTGGCTGTTACTGAACAGTACTTGCACAGTGCCTTCTCTGTGTCCTGTTGTGTCATCCCCACCATGAGTAGGCTGGGAGGGAACACACCAGTAACAGTTGAACCCCTGCTGACCGAAGAGGTGCTTGGTGCCATAAATGGCACCAAAAAATGTCTTACTCAACAATAAATTGAGTGGGCTTAGCCAGGTCTGCCTGTTACCTGGAGATTTGTTGGTCATCAGTCTGCTGGTGAATTGGTGTGTGACATTCTGTCACTTGTGGGATTTTTTTTCTATGTGTTTTTTTGTTTTGATTGGGTGGGTGTTTTTCCTTCACCCAGCAGACTTCTTATTTTGAGCCACAATTTTTTTCTCACTTCTATCTTTTCATTTTTATGTCTTGTCCCTCTAGGCTGGGAAGTGAGTAAGCAGTTGGGTGGCAGCTTAGTTCCTGACCAAGTTCAAGCTACCACATCAGTTGCAATAGTAAAAATGTGATTTTTTTTTTTTAAATCCACATATAAAATACATACTAATAATTTTTTTGAAATTTTTTCAGAATACTACTAATGAAGAGTAGGATGTATGGACAATAGTGCTGCTGAGAGTAGGTTTTGTAGATGCCAGTCTGCTGCATTTTACTAGCATTCAGAAATAGATTTGATTATTGTCGTTTACTTTAAAAGAAAACTTTGAATAAGTTAATGTCAATAATGTTGTGACATTTAGATTAGCAGTCAAACTAGTTTCAACTTGCTGATTACGTGGTGTTTCTTGCTTACATTGATAGGTAAGAACTAGCATTGACGAGCTAGTAAATACCTCCTGTTACTTTTTCTATAGGAAGATCTTTTGGTAATTTCACTTACAGTTCAATCATTAATGATGAATTTGCTTTTCACAGGTTCTAAAACAAAGGCCACGGTTTGTTGCACTAAAGAAGCAACCAGCTTACATTGGAGGACCCGAAAGTTTAGAGTTAAGAGATTATCAGTTAAATGGGTTGAACTGGCTTGCTCACTCATGGTGCAAGTAAGGAGTCTCAAATTTGTTTGTAAATTGCGTTCGTAAAGTATTGAAATGTTTTTTTCTGTTGAGTGCTTTTTTTTTTAAGTTGGGAACTTTCATACTGTAAGCTCAAAGTAGAGGTCTGAAAGAACTCGTTTTGCTCTAAGTAGTAGCAAAATTGTCATTCTATGGCCATTATCAACAAAAGCAGCTAAGATGTGTCATTACTTTGCTTTTAGTTTCAATGGAATAAGTAATATTTTTAAAACAACCAACAGACCTAAAGCAGTAAAATGAGAAAAGCCAAACAAACATTTCTGGAATGTTAACATTAATGTTAAACTTTTAAAATTAGACTCAGGAGGACTACTTACAACATTTTTGTTAATTCAGGGGGGTAGGAGGGATTAGAAATCTTTTAATGGAAAAACAGTGTAAATAAATGTCTTCAAAATGTATAGTAAAATCTTGAAAACTTTCATGAGTGGGTTTTATGCTCAAAAAATAATAATTTCTTTTTATCCAATAATTTCTTTTTATCTCAACACCTCCCCTAACAGCTTTGTTTCCTTTTTTATTTAGAGGGAATAGCTGTATTCTTGCAGATGAAATGGGTCTGGGTAAAACAATACAAACAATTTCTTTTCTGAACTATCTGTTTCACGAGCATCAATTGTATGGCCCTTTCTTGTTGGTTGTGCCACTTTCTACCTTGACTTCTTGGCAAAGAGAGATTCAAACTTGGGCTCCTCAGATGAATGCTGTAGTTTACTTAGGAGACATAACTAGTAGAAATATGGTGAGTATTTCTGCTTGTCATTGGAAAGGCTTGTACGTAAACAAGACATTATATTTTTTATCATCTGTGTGTCCCAAATATTTTGTTTGGGGATGAACAAATATTTGCTGAAGTTGTATGTCTTTAAAAGGTGAATTCAAAGCTTGAATTTTGATCTCATGTGAATGCGTTTGAGAGATTTCCTTTCTGCTTAGTAGTGAGCAGAACTAAAAATTTTGTCTTGCATTTGTAAACCATCTATCTTCTCCTATGTGATTATTTAGGTGGATATAGTGAAAATAAGTATATAAGAAAGCCAGTCATTGTCTTACTTTATTTCGTGAAAGATTGTTGGTTTGTTAGTGTTAGTAATCTTACCCATTAAAGTAAAAAATTCTTGTCTGTTATATATGTGTATGCCTATATATAGCATGCATATGTCCATGCGCATAGGTATATATAAGATGTATCTATATTAATATGTATGTATATTTATAGGTTATATATATA
>VWZV01017735.1:0-14839 GCA_013397155.1 Irena cyanogastra
ATGCTTATGTGTCTGCAAGGTGTGTTTTTCCCTCAACTGTACGCTCAGGGCATTCTGACACTGAATTTTTCATATTATCAGAGAGGAAATTCTGTGCCATTAGTGAATTCCACACCTAAATTACTTCTTATTACTATAAGAACTCATGTTATTGCCTTCACTAGCAATGCTTGTTCTTGAGTTCTTTACCCTAAGGAGGTAAAAGGTCTGCAGTAGGTTTTTCCTAAAGAGGCCACATTATATTTGTTTTCAGAACAAGAATATCCTAACATTTTTGAAGGGTATAAATTAAAATTTGGAATAAATTTATCCTTGTGATGTTTATTTATGAGGAACAGACAGACCACTTTAGTGAGGAACTGACTGCGAAATCACTTTTACCTGGAATAATCGTAGGACTATTACGGGAAATAATATAAATTGTTTTGGAACTGTTTGATGTGTACACAGATGTCATGAAAGAAAGAATGCAAGATGTCCACATAAGCCGCTCCCTTGACTCTTGCACACAGACACACAGAGCTTCATTCATTTCATTAGGGTTTCTGAACAGGAACCCTGAGTAAAGAATGACTCCTGAGTTTATTAGGACTCCTGAATGCATTAGGATTCCTGAATACAGTGTTCCTGTTTGTGAAGTGTCTGGTCTTAGGCCTGGTTCTTGAATGAAAAGGTTTCTCTCCAGCATTCACAGTACACTGTTCAACCATTAAAGCACACAGTTTTTGTACTGAACTACTAGTACCAGCTATTACACATAAAAAAATTGAGCTTGAATGTGCCTTCTTCAACTCAATCATGCTGAATATATTTAAAAATCAGATGTCATTGTATTATTATTGCAAACATTTTTATACCATATGAAACCTCTAGTACAGAAAATACTTGAGAAAGGCATTTATGGTAACACAAAATCCTTTTCCTCATGTTTAGTAGTTAGAGCTCCATTTAGACCTGGTTTTTACTACCTGAGAGTCTTCATGAAGTCTGCTGTTTAGTGTTGGTTTAGTTTCACTATACCTTTTTCCTGGTTTAGACCCAGAGGTCAGTAAGTCCTTATGTCCATCAATAGCCAGTGTGACTTCTTACAGAGGAAAAAGCCTGAGCAACTGCATTGATTTAAAGATCTGTGTGTATTTTGTGGTCATTGTGAGACTTACTAGCAGATAACTGTAGTTCAGAAACCATTAGTATGCTCCTTTTTTAATATCAATATCTCTGCTTCTCTACTAGAGTGTTGCATTTGCATTTTTTTTAATGTGAATTATAAAGAGAGAAAGTAAGGGATATTTTTGGTCTGACTTTTTTTCCCCTTGAGATTACACCTTTTCTATGTGTGTTCATCTGTATTTAAAAGGAAAGAGAAACCTGCTTTAGGAGGAAAGGAAAACAGACAGAGAAAATATAATTATTTGGCACTACTAGGTAACTCTTCAACCTCTTTAAATGAATAGTTAGTATGTTAGACTGATTTTATAACTGTTTACAGCTACCATACAGTTTCTTTACCAAGAAATTTTCTGTATTTTTAGGTATTTCAGAAACCTACTACAACAAGAAATGTCTTTTTGATTTACTCATTGAAATCAATAAGAACCATAGTACATTCCTCGATGGTGTAAAATCAATGCTCTAATTACAGCAGCACCAAGGGTGTATACCATATTAAAAAGAAATCTTAACTTCATGGCTCTAGCATTGCAAAACTAGTTATGAAGCATGTGTGACAGATAAATGACTTTTTACAGGAATCCTATTTAATTTTGCTGCTGTACTCAGAAGTGGCAATTTGTTTAATGGGGCAGTATCAGGCACTGAAGTACAATACACATAATAAAAGCTCACTAATAATTATCCAGGTGCAGGTTAGTTAATAGTGCAGAAGCTGTTCTATTTTGATGAAGAACACAACTACCAGATTACTGCAGTAAATCAACACTGGAAAACAAAGACTCATTTTTTTTCTGGTCTTCTGTTATATCAGATTTTTGAAATACTATGTTTCCAAAGAAATGTGCCAGAGTTATATATGATACAGTATTTCTAATTCTTGTAAGTTTATTTTTGTTAGAATAATAATGGTTTACATTTCCCATGACACAACCAAAATTGATTTTATTTAGTATTACATAAAAAAAAAGTTTTTAGGTAGTTCCAAGGAAAGTTTTAGCTGAAACGCTAAATTCACTGTAACAAATTCTATTTCTGCCCACAGTGCTCATCATGTGGCTATCACACACAATTAGTGTGTCTGACACTGTTCTCATTGTGACATGCAAAGAAGCTTTGTCTGTATAAGCCTTAATCTGAGAAAAGGAAATTTTCCTGAATTTTAAGTGACTACCTAATTACAGAAGAATTTAATGATACTTTTAAACTATTGAGAATAGGATTTTCGAGAAGGTAATTTACAGTGGAAGGTGAACAGTCATCTTGATTTTTAAAATTGTTATTGGGCTATCAGCTAATCCTTTCTTATATCAGCATTTCATTCCATATTGCTTTGGCATTGAAATCATAATTCCCTGTAATTGCAATGATCTTAGCTAAATGGTTCACTGATATTATCCCTGAAAATTTTCATTCATCCTGAAACACTTTTTATGTCCATCAGGGTTATTAACTACTGTATTGTGGTCTGCTACTTAACAGTTTCTGAGAATACTATCAATTATTATTTTACCAAATTTTTGTTTTCCTAATTTTTTATACTAGTAAGTTATTTCCATTTCATATATAGAAGTATATTTGTATATACACACACAAAAGCATACATATGCATTTCTGTATATGAAATACACAGAGATATATATATATAAATGGAGATATATATGGAGATATATATATATGTGTGTATGTAGATGGATGGAGGTACTAAAATAGTAGCCAATAAAACAAAAATCCTGACTTGAAGTCCAGTTCGTTCAGGTTGAATTGTCCATGACTTTAGAAGTATATAAGGGGCTTCCTTGAAGATTTCAACAGCATCAAAACAATGAAATTCAGAGTTCTAAAACAAGTTGGTTTCCTTATTAGTCTTATTGCACTTTTCATTGCAAAATTAGTGAAACTGTGGAAAATATGCTGCTGGGAGATTTGCAATGGAGAAAAGTCACCTGTCAGTAGCTGTTTCAAACCATTACTCTTCCACTCACCCTGTTGTTATCTTTTATTAATGAAATTGGCCCAACTTTGCTATAGGAAGGAGAAGAGGTTACTCATCAGTGCCACTGTAACTTATTTTTGCATATTCAGTGATGGCACAGGTCCATCAAAATCTCTCTTGAATCTTTTTCTCATTAGAGGGTACAGACACAAAGAACCGGTTTTGATTTATGTTATATTGAGATGTATCTTGCAGGAGAACCAGTGTTCACTCAGTATATTTTCAGGACATGTGCAAACATTTTTTGTGAAGTATTTAACAGAATTGACAGAGTAAAAATAAATAAGAAAGCCACCTCAAAACCTTCCCTGCTGGACAACTGCAGACACGTACTTATGAAGCTGTCATTGGGGCTTGTGAAAAACTATTCTAATAAAGAAACTTGAAACTGAGTAATTCTACCTGAGAAGTAGATACAGTTTTATTTCTGAGGGCCGTGTAGTGATTAATGCTTTCATTTGTGCTGGCTGATTGATTTTGACTTCTGTAGGCATTTTCAAGCTACTGAAACTTCCAGTCTCAGTGCCTCAAATGCTTTCCTTGCCCTTTTAAGAATGTAGTGTCTGCTCCATCAGGTTCAACTCAGACTACCCACGTAGTCTTCCCAGACTTCATATAGTCAATAGGCAGATGCTTCCACAAGGAATCAAAGCAACCTGAAAGGAAAAGCTGTGTGAGAAAAAAGCTCCTCTATAAAGAGAGTAAAGACTTAGATGTGAAAAGATAATATAAAATGTGGAAGACACAGGTTCAAAATGTTTTGTAGGTTCACTTGTAAGGTTTAAGAGCTACTGTTCCAATGATACCTCTTTGTGTTTCTTCTGTGTTTTGATCATATAACATTGAAAAACATCAGAAGTAGTTGTAGATATTTTGCTTTTTGAGTCAGTCCTAAAAATATTTCTAATAATTTATACCAATTATTGGGTCTGTTGAGGAAAAGGATGCACAAAAATAGCCAGCCTATTTTTCTTGAAGTCTATCTACCATTTCATGCTGCAGTGAGTGGTAGGATTGTGTCATTATTCACATGAGATTCAAACTGGCACATGCTCATGCTGCACTGAAGTATCTCCTACCCTGGGCTGTGCAGGGGGCAATCTCTGCTTATGGGTTCTTCTCCATAGTGTACAGTGTGTCACAGCTAGAAGGAGATGCTTTGAAGGTGTCCCTAAAACCTGCTCAAGTGTTTCTTGTCATTCCAAAGCAGAAGTTAAGAATTAACAGCAGCACATTGCATAGAAAATAGTCACTGGCTTCCTCTCTGTAAAGAGAAAAAAGTGCACCCAGGGTCTGACATAACCTTTTCAGCCAGTAGCAGAATTGACCAGAACTTCTGCCTTCTCTTGGATCACTGGAGGTGAAGCATCTACTGTCCCCTGAAGGTACATTTGTCTCCACTGACTAGAGAAACATACCTCACAATAATAGAAGAGAAAAATAAACACAATTCTGCGGTTTGACTTAACAAGGTGAGGATGCTACTAATTCTAAGATCCAAATTTAGGTGCAGATATGACAGTATTGGGTAAGTATAGAGGTACAGATGTACAGACAAAAGACTAGGGCCAAACTGCAGCATAAAGTGCCCTGTAAGCACTATGAACTGTGGCATTCAGAGTTCAAATTCATGTGGGCTAATTTGTATCTTCTGTCCAGGTTGCCCTCAGTTAACATTCTCTCTAACATTTTGACCATATAGAGTAAATATTGTTTGAAATATACTGCTGAAAACCAGTGCATATTCTTCAGTCACTAGTATCAGTCTGTGTTTCGGATTTGTAATGGAAACTGTGTTGGCAATAAAAAGACATTTTGCTTACTGCTGAGCTGTACTAACACAGAGTCAAGGACTTTTCCACTCTTCTCCCCACCCCACCACTGAGGAGCCTGGGGGTTCCCAAAATGTGGGAAGGACACAAAGCCAGGACAGCTGACCCCAACTGACTCATGGGATACCTCACAACACATAGAATTATGCTCAGCATAAAAAATTGAAGGAGGGGTTGGGGTGTGGGGAACAACTGCTCAGGGGCTGACTGGACATGAGTTGGTTGGTAGTGAGCAACTGTTTGCATTTACATGGTCTTGTCTTTCTTGAGTTTTGTTTTTCTCTCTGTATTTTTATTCCACTTTAATTTATTATCATTCCTATTGCTATATTTATAATTATTATTATTGTAGTTATTATTATTAGTAGTAGTAGTATTTTTATTTGTTAGACTTTTTTTATCTCACCCGATAAGGTTTTTCATTTTTACCATTTTGATTCTTTTTCCCCATCCAGCTGGGTGAGGTGAGTAAGGGCTATGTGAAGCTTGGCTGCCAGCTGGGGTTAAATCACAAGTGTGAATATGCTGAAAGAAGCAAGCATGAATCCTTCCCATCCCAGATAGTCCATTCTTGCTTCTTTCTTTGATTTTTCTTCTATTTTCAGCTATTCTAGCTCATGAACACAGATCATCCCATCCCATCCCAGATAGTCCATCCTTGCTTCTTTGAATTTTCTTCTATTTTCATTTATTCTAGCTCATGAACATGAAGAGCTTCTTCCTCCTTGGTAAATTGCATTGCGTTTTCATGGGAAGGTTTTGACAGCATGGTGGCTACAGGGGTGGCTTCTGTTAGAAGCTTCCAGAAACTTCCCCCCATGCCTGACAGAACTAACCCTGGCTGGCTCCAAGCCAAGCAAAAATCAAGCCCATCAGCAACAGCAATAGCATGTCTGGGATAATATAGTTAAAAAGTGGGAAAAACCTCTGTGCAACAGCAGCTGAGAGAGAAATGAAAATGTGTGAGAGAAACAGTCCTGTGGACACCAAAGTTGGTGCAGAAGGAGGAGGTGTGGCACGGCCACTGGAGCTTTCGGCTAGCTCTGTGAACACTCTGGCTGCGTGCCAGGTGTGGGGAACAGTTCCAGTGTGAAGTCACCAGGAGCTGAACCTTAGAGCTGCTGCTCTACAGTGTAGGATCGCTTATCCAGCACCAGGGAGAAGGTAAAAGAGACAGAGGGGCTCTCCGCCTGATAATCTAGAAGCTCTTTAATCCAGTAAATCAGGAACAGAAAGAGGCAGCAGGCCCTGTGCCAAGGGTTTAAATACCAGCCCACTCCCGTGGGAGGGCACAGTCCGTCTGCCAATGGGGCATTCTTGGAGAAGGAATGA
Source organism: Irena cyanogastra (assembly GCA_013397155.1). Lineage (NCBI taxonomy): Eukaryota > Metazoa > Chordata > Aves > Passeriformes > Irenidae > Irena > Irena cyanogastra. The sequence continues at coordinate 6,331 of VWZV01017735.1, forward strand.
GGGGAGTGGATTACAGAGACAGCCCAGGGTTTGGCTAGACATTGGTTACACAGGGGCAGGGTTACCATGACACACAGGGAGCAACCTGAGTAAGGGGCATATACCATCTCCAGAGGCAGCGCCTGGGATTCAGCTTGGGAGGGACATAGGGGAGTTTTGGGGGAAGCCATTTACAGGGAGCTTGGATTATGAACTGAAATCTGAGGTAGGCCTAACACTAGCCACAACAGAGGTGCTCCAGGCACCGGAGCAGGGATTCCCCTGCAGCCTGTGGTGCAGCCCATGGTGGGGCGGCTGTGTCCCTGCAGGCCAGGGAGGTCCATGGTGGAGCAGAGATCCACCTGCAGCCCAGGGAGGACCCCACACCAGAGCAGGTGGATGCCTGCTGGGGATGTCTGTGGGACTCTGTGGGAAGCCTGTGCTGGAGCAGGATCCTGGTAGGATCTATGACCCCTAGGAGAGAGGAACCCATGCTGGAGCATTTTGCTGACAGGACTTGTGACCCTGTGGGGGACTCATGCAGGAGCAGCTTTCCTGAAGGACTGCACCCCATTTGAGTTCCATGCTGGAGCAGGGAACAATTTTGAGGAGTCCTCCTCCTCCTGAGGAGCAAGGAGCAGCAGAGGCATTGTGTGAGGAAGGCAGAGAAAATAGGGAGTAAAGTTTATTCCAGGAAGAAGGGAGAGATGGGAGAAGTAAAAATCTTTTAAGATTTGGTTTTATTTCTCACTGGCCTACTCTGATTTCATTGGTAATAAATTAAACTAATTTCCCTGATCCAAGTTTATTTTGCCCATGATGGTTATTGGTGAGTGATTTCCTCCTGCCCTGATGTCAACCTACAAGGCTTTTGTTGTATTTCCTCTCCTCTGCCCAGCTGAGGAGAGGAGTGACAGAGAGGTTTTGGTGGGCAGCTGGCGCCCAGCCAGGGTCAACACACCACAGAAGTGCACACAGAAAGCACTGACTAAAATGACCAAAAGCTTGTCAGTGGATTCCATGTTCTGTTTGTCATGCCAAAGTCCTCAGACTAAAACCAGACGTGTTCCATACATACATAATTTCAGGTGCGTTTTTGCCACAATTATCTGTGTCTTTATGTCACCGTCTTTTGTTCTTTTTGTAGATTGAAGGTGAATTTAGAGATGGAGGTAGAGGTCTTAAACACAGTAAATTCCAGCAGTGATGGGAAAGGTGGGCTGCTGTGTAAAAGAAACAGGGCTTGAATTCATCCTTTACTGGTTATCAGAGAATCCACGTCTGAAATCTAAACTGTACTGAACATATACTTCATTATTACATTGGTCACAGAACAACTTATATATAAGCTGCTGCTAAGTAACCTGCAAGGTTTTTAGAAAGAAATAAAATTTCTTATTAGGCTAGCTGATACAGTTGTAAAAAGTGAACGTCTCAGGCACGTAAGTAATCTTTTTGTGTAGACATTCTAATCTTTTGTGTAGACATCCTTAAAGCAGATGGAGAAGGGGTGTATGTTGATTTAGCTTTGGCTGCTTTGACTGCTTTGACTGCTGTGGTTTAAATAAACCGGCCTCAAAATTACTTAATGTGGTATTAGCTTGGCTACAGAGAAGGCTTGAGTGAGAGAAGGTTACAGCTCCGTGTAGGTACAGCCACTTCCATTTAAAATCCCCTAAGACCACCTGCAATCATAGCAGCACTGTTAAAGAACTTTAAGAGATCTGGTAATTCAATCTTGTTCCTAAGAGTCATTCTATTATGACATCAAATTATGGTTTCTACAGGGTCATACCAAACAAACCTGGAGAAGAGCCAGAGAAGGCTCTGGGGAGGCCTAATTGTGGCCTTTTAGTACTTAAATGGAGTGTATAAAAAAGATGAAGAGCAACTTTTTACATGGGCAGTTAGTGATAGGACAAGGGAGAACAATTTTAAACCTAAAGAGGGGAAATTTGTATCAGATGAAGAAGATTTTACTCAGAGGGTGATGAGGCACTGAAAAAGGCTGTCCAGAGAAGTTGTGGATGTCCCATCCCTCTAAGTATTCAAGGTACAGGTTGAATTGGGTCCTGACCAACTTGGTCTAGTGTAAGGTTTGGAAAAAGAGGAAAAAAAAGGTCATTAGTTGTATTAGCTCTGTCTGTATAACACACTGCAGTGCCATGTAGGGAGCTAAGAGCTGGCCAGGAGTCAGCAAAAGGCTCTTTCCAGTTCCATAGGCAGCACTGACACCTGCACAAAGCTAAACTTCAGTACATAACCTCCCTCTGACTTTGTAAGAGTGCACTTGTCCAGCAAAACCAGCTCAACAACGAATCAGGAATGTAGCAAATATGAGCTTTGTCTGTTTTCCAAATGACATTCTTTTTATGGAGATTTACATCCAGGAATGCTAGTAATCCTGAAAAAGTTTTTTGTTTAATCAAATCCACTAGAAAGTCTTCATACTTTATTAACCTCATATACTTTATTTATCCCCAAAACCTCTCAATCACATTTATCTTGAGAGGGATTTTTTTCCTTTGAAGATCATTGTCTATGTAGATATCTCATTGTGCATTGTCTAGAAGTGGTTAGGACAAGTCTCTTTCATGTTCAGAGTTAGCTATTTGTAAAAGAATCATGTCTTCAGAACACTTTAACACCATTAGGTGTCTGTAATATATCTGATCTCAGTGTCTGAAAAGCAGCAGAAATATGCAGGAGGCCACATCTGTGACTAGCAAAGGACATTGAGGCAAAGACATGAGTCTCTAGGACAATTTCTTGGAGGAAAATGTGATTCAGAATTTCCAGCATCTACCTCCTATTTGTTTTATAAACTTTAATCCCATGGATGGCAATAGTTCATGTCTTAATTCCATTTTTCTATCAAAATTAGAGCAGATATGTATTTTCTATAAAAATAGAGCTGTTGTTAATTCACACTGCATTGGACTTCCAAGACTGAAGGAAAGACTGGAAATGCAGCTTTCCTAAAAAGTGTATATAAAAATACAAACATGTTTCAAAGAAGAAGGAAGAAAATAAAGCAGTTGTAATCACACATTTCAGAAAGAAATTAGTAATTAGTAGGATAACAACAAAATATAGCATTTTTTTTTCTGAAAACTAACGGCAAAGGGACATTTACTAAAGCTAAAGAAGTATAAAATTTAAGGCTGATGAATGGAGTGTCTGGTTTTTGGTATAAACATCTAATTAAGTGGTGAATTCCCTGTGATGGAAAGTTTATTAGCAAAGATTTCAGAACTTTCCAAATTGATCATGAGTCTGATCAACATTTTTTATGATTTGTTAAATTTTGGGGTTTTTTTTCAGGCTCTAGATTGATGACTAAGCTGCAGAGAAATTGGAAATATATAATTTTGGAGCCTTTCTTTATCTCCCAAGTAAGACTTCTCTGGAGTATTTGTACTTGATCACTGGAGTTGGGATGCTGCACTATGTGACTACATTTCATCAGGCCTGCCTATAAATACAAAGTAAAAAAGATTCACACAACAAGAAGATAAAATATGGGAGGAATTATATATCACACTTGTCTGCTAGAGAGCAAACCCTCAAAGACATAGGAATTCTCCTTTTAGTGGAGAGATTAGGTTCAAACATTCAGCAAACCTGAAATACTTGACAGCAACCCTGAAAAATTAATTGCCTTGTAGAAAAGACCTATTGAATTCAACTGAAATAATAAATAAAAATTTTTGCAATGGGTCAAACACCTCTTCTCTGCCTTCAGTATATTTGAAGCTACACTTGAGATTTTTATGATTTTTCTGGTTTTATCAGAAGGTTTTTCAGGAATAACAACTAGATCTCTAAACTCAAATGTAAGACTTCATGGATGTCTTCTTATGATCCAAATACAAAACTTTAGCAGCCCTGTTTGAAAACTGGCATTCCTCGTGACTAAAAATGACACAGACACCACCAGTCTTTTTGCACAAAACTTTGTACAGTTAGGATCTGACTTGCAAAGGTTCAAAGATCCCAGATGCTGGGGAGTTTATTCTAAATCAGTATGGAATAATACCGATATCTTATTGATATTATACACAAAGACACATCACACAATGGGTCACAAATAAAATCAGTACTGTAAATACAGGCAAGAGGCCTTTTTCAATTAGAGATTGGTCTACATTTGGAGACAAAGGACTTCATGTCCTTTCCTACATTATAAATTTCTTTAGTCATTGTTGTCCATGATAATTAAATGTGAAAAATCCCTTTTCACTTGTATTGAACTCTTAGAACCAATGAATTGCATGGTGTAATGATTCCACAGGCCAATGACATATGGAGAAAACTTGGTATTTTTTCTGTGTTTCTCCATTCTGTATTTCTTATCACTTATTTTTTCTTCTGTCTTGAGAATGGGAGAAATTCTAGACCTAGCCAATAATTTTTAATAAGACAATGCTAGTAAATGACTGCACTTTTCAACAACTTTCTTCTCTATCCATAAAAATTTAGGAAGTTAAAAAAAATTGGAGAATGTGAATTTTATAACCTTGCAGATTCAGCAAGGAATAAAAAAGAAAATACTTGTTGTCTTCATTTAAATCATTTAAGTTAAAGAAGACTATTGTGCCCTGGAATCATATATTCAGCAAAAGCATTTTTTTTTTCAATATTGAACATTATCAGGATTATCAATGATTTTATGAATGATTAAACATTTCATGTCACAATACTTTTTTTAATATATTGGTATATATTCAGAGGAGTTTTAGAAGTGTCATATATTTATTTCTGTGGTTACTAAAAAACAATTAAAACATAAAGATTTTTCTTCATTGTCAACTCCCTTCCAATGATTTCACATTCCGTCAATATTGGTAGAAGAATATTATAATAATAGTGGTATGGCTAATCAAGAATAATATTTTTAAATATTTTTTTTAGAGATTTGCTCTTATGAATGATTATGCATATTTACCTACATTTTACATTGCAAGATAGAATTTGAGATTTCATGACAGCAAATGGTGCCAGGTTAGCGCTTTTACATATGGTTGACTTAGACTGGAACACAAACCACAATCGCTCATGTTGGCCTTCTTAAGGTTTATCAGTATTATGCAGCTGTTGCTTTTCCTGGAGAAAGTGCCAGCAAAACATAATGAGGTTACAGTGAACTCCAAAAAGCAAAATTTTCAAAGGAAAATCACAGAGCCCTACTGCTGAAACCTCAGTCAAGCTTATTGCTTATTTACATAATATTACCCTAAAAGTTTTGCCTTAGGATTTTACTTTGAAAACTTGTCCTCTCTGGGGATTCTTCACAACATTGCCTGTTTGTTTCTCTCCAGAATTCACACCATACTGATAAGTTTTAAGATAGCCAAAATATGTAGAAGGTTTTTCACCCTAGGCAGAGCAGTAAAGATGGCCCCGACTGGCAACAGTTATGCCAGTCTAGGTCTATTTCCTCCTTTCTTAGGTAAGTAAGATACTTCTGAGTTACTCCTTCTCCACTGAATGTATTGTTCAAGAGGTCTGTTTTTAACAAAAAAAATAAACCAGTTTTACTGAGGTTAGATCTAATTTCTGGAAGAACTGACTTCTCCACAGCTAGTTTGTATGCTGTTTGAATGAGGAGCACACCAGCTTGTTTACCTCTGGACTCATGTTGCCATAACACTTGCAAATGACTTGGCTGTACATCTCTCACCTTTCACCTCAGATACTGATCTTATGAAACTATATACACCTTAGTGCTAAGACCTCTGGAAATCTAAAATCAGCAATAATTCCCATTCAGCACAATTTATATCTGCATGTTTTCTAAAGCAGCAGCAAATTCAGTGTTCCATTTTGCATAGTGATATCTGATTTGTTTGAGATAAAAATAAATTTATTGATTCTAGGAGATGCCAAACTGGAAATAAGTCTAGAACAATATAAAGGTGTTTGACTATTTTATTGGTTTTTGACTGTTATTTGACTTATTATTTTGACTATATGATTTGAACACTTTTAATTATGTGTGAGTATTGCTGTACACACACAGTTTTAGAATTTGTGAAGTGGACGGCTGGAGTAAGGCTGAGATGTACTCCTGGAGAGATTTAGTCTTATTCCAACTCTAGTGATAACTTCATTCTGTTTACAGCAGTATAAACAGAAGTATGTTCTGGTATCTTTCTTATAGTTCATTGTAAGGACTTGAGATATTTAATAAATGAAGATTATAGTAAATACTGCTCCCTCTTCCTAGATGATATTTACTGTTTTGTTGGGTTTTTTTTCCTCAGAAAGTAAGTATATTTTACAGTAGAGAGCATTTATCATCTGTGATATTGTAAATCAGTGAGTTAACTGTACCTTTCATGCAATTAAGTGTCCATCAGGAAATAGTTTTGCTTTTAAGGTCAGTCCATCATCATATGCTTAATTTGACTTTCACTGGCTTTTATATACATCACTTTGCGCAGCAAGACAATTCCCTGTAGCTGCAATTTTACAGGTAACTTTCATATTTTTTACACTTAAACATTAGTATAGTGGTTTCTGATGCCTTTTTTTTCTTTTGCTATAAAAGTTGCTTAATATTTTTTTCTGTAGAGAAGGGGTTGCAGAAAACACATTTGGGAAAAAGGAACTCAGAAAATTTCTCACACAAATTACTCTTATAACAGCAGCTTATGTTTGCTTGTTTGGGTGCCTGTGCAGTAAGCTCTACTTTTAGTTTTTATACTCAGCAATATTGATGTCCCACCATTTTGTCATGAAATACAGATCAGTCTCTCCATCTTTGCTGAGTTCTAGTAAAGTCATTTTGACACCATTTCATTTCCACCATCAAATTTCATTGTGAACACCAACAGGAATTGAAATATGACAATTCTTCTGTTTACTTCCAAATAAGAAACTCGTTAGTGATCATTAGCTGTAATTTTTTTCAAATTTCTTAGGTTAATTAATATTCCCATGGTACCAAGGTCACTAGCAAAAAATTATGACTTCTTTGTTAAATTCATATGCCTTGAAAATGCAACTTGTTTCAAAAATAAAACATTTCACCTTGATATTGGACAGGTAAAATTCCTTATTATTCTTTTCATGTACTAGAAGTGAAACAGATTAGAATAGAATCTCATGAATAAGAAACAAGACAAAATTCTGATTTTATTTAAATTCAACACAATTTAAAGCTGTATTTCAAGAATAATGTAGTGCAGTAAAGCACAAAAAGGGAAAGCATTTGTAATATATCATTCTATTTTACTGACTCTTTTGGCTTTTCTTAGAAGGAAAGGTCTTGTGATTTAACAGCTATTGGGAGACCTGAACAAAATAAATTGAAAACTGATGCTGCAATTCAGTTCTTACAGGGCGAAGTAAAATCTCTGTTCCCTCTGAAGATGCAGTTTTATTATCATATTTGCATTTTTTTGATTTGAGGTTTTTCAGCAATTTATATTCAGTGACAGAAGTAATCTGTTGTTATGATTTGATTTTTATTTCCAAGTTCGTGGTGTTAATTTGTTTTTCCAGTTCTCATACTTGTTATCCATGTTGATTTTGTCATAGCTACCATCCTGAAGCCTGAAGTCAAATATTCAGTTAGCTTCTGGTCTGCACCTATAAAGTCTTAATCTCAAATCCACTGGCACTGCTTACTAGCTCAGCTTCTCTTGTTTTATTTATGTTGTTAAATAACCTTTTACTGCTTGTTTTCATTTCCTTTGCAAGGTCTAACTCAGCTTGACTGCTGGAAATTCTCACTTTATCCCTTCACTTTCTGGCCTCCCAAGATGTAGCTTTCTTTGCTGATTAACTCTTTTTTATCATTTTTCCAAGAATTTCTCCCTATATCAAAATATGTTAGGAATAGAAATCAATCCATGCACGCATTGATCCCTCCAGCTAAACTTTAATCATCACATAAACCATGATTTTGAGATAATTTGTGCCCTAGGTTAACAGAGACAACAGAGTGTCCTTCCAATATATTTAGCTAACTTTACCAACAAAGTTCTTACCTTCTTAGTGATGTCCCATTGAGTTTCCCTCCACACATTGTGGAGCTTCGTGTAGAATTATTTGTATTTATCTTTCAACAGAAACTGAATCAGTTTGTGATTCCAGAGGATAAAGATATTTACCTAATTACTTCGTCCATTCTCATTTAGAATAGAATCCACTCTCCTTTCATGAAAAACCTTTGGTGCAGAAAAACATGAAAACTCAGCTGCGTTTTTTTCTAACTTGGCCAGATTTTATCTGTTAATAACTGGAGTCCGAACACTTTATTTTCCATTAGTTATATTTTAAAGGTAGAATTATTAAGAGAGTCTGATGTTTCCTACAATAAAATTCTGGTTTTCATAGCTTATAATTTTTTTGTTCATACTGGAATGTGGACTTGAATTTTCCACACCAGGTGTCTGCCTCAGGCTAATCTTCCTCTTTATTGTAGCACTAGCAACAAATCCAGATGAAAGAGTTGGGCAGATTCCTATGGAATGAAGTCTGGCCCATTTTGATTACAAAAATTTCCCAAGAGCAACAACTG
>VWZV01017759.1:0-28174 GCA_013397155.1 Irena cyanogastra
TTTTGTATCAAATATCAAACTAATTAACTCAGGTTTGGGACTTTTCTCTGGCGGACATTTTCTCTGTGTCTGGAGAGTTTAATGCAATGTACATTCACATGTGTTAATAGCTTAGACCTGTAGGCAGTTTTGTGCCATTCTTCCCCATGGCAGCTGGCCTGGTGGGCTACTCTCAGTATGGCATCCATCATATGCCAGACAAGAGAGAAACTTTTATTTTCATTTTTGATTGCCTTTTTTTTTCCAATATCTAAAATGAAAGCAAGTTGTCTGAAAATCACAGATCTGCTAATTGCCACTCAATATGTCATCTAATTTCTTAGAGCAAAACAAATATGCTTTTTTAAAGCGAGAAATATGAATATAGTATCATATTGCTGTCAGAAATAGTATCATAATGGTGTCACAAAGTGTGACATGGGTTTAGGGGGAGTCCCAGATCTTTTATAAGCATTATATAATTGCAGGCTTTAGTCTGTCTTCTGTGGTCTGAGTCCACAAAACTATCTTTGAAACTATGAGCAGATGTGATAAAAGAACTGAGAGATAAATTGCGAGTCCTTAAACATGGGATCTCTAAATTCTCTGTGACCTCCCTGTCTCAGCTCGAGGCAAAGTCCTGGTTTGTGCAGTAAAGAGCTACAACCAGCATGGTTTACATGGATGCACCTGCACACACCACATGTGCTACCTCAGCTCCCAGGTGCAGCACAGCAAGGGGACTTCTGTGCCCCCTATGGAGTGGGTTCCTATGGCTTCCAGCTGCAGAGCTGAATCACTTGGTGCTACCTTGGAGATTCCTCACAGTGGTCTCTGTGTGTCCAGCCTTGTCCATCTGAGTGGGGAACAAAGCCCAGACTCTGGGACCTTCCTCACAGAAGAGACACCTAATCTCCTCCCATACAGCAAAGACATTTCAGGTCACAAATATTTCAGGAAACAAACAAACAAACAAACAAACAAGCAACAGCAACAAAGAACAAACCCCAAACGCAACAGATCTCTGTCAGCTAGCTCAGTATTTGTTCTGATTAGTAAAGAAACTCTCACTGCTCAAGCTGAGGTTTAATTCCCTTTTCATACTTGTTTTTATCTATTGAGTGCCCTCCTTTCCATGGATGGCTCAGGATATCTTTGCAGCATTGCTGTTCATTTGTTTTTAGGGTCCTTATGTGTATCTGCATAAGTATTTCAAGAGCATTCACTTCCAGCAGAGACTAGTGGAGCCATTTGTCTGCTACATTACACATCAATAAATGCTGAAAAACCCAATTTAACATTATTTTGGCTGACTCTTAAAAGCAGACTGCCTCTGCTTTATAAGAGATGAAAAGGGAATTATCTGAAATAAATGACTTGCAGGAAAAGGTTTGGAACAGATCAGACCACTTGTGGCAGTTTTCACCCTGAGGGATGTCTGTCAGTTGTCTTACAGACAATGTGCTTTCAAAAAGAAAAAGATATTTGGCACTAGGACTCAAGTTACAAGCTCTGAGCTGAAAAAAAATCCAATAACAAAAAAAAAAAAAAAAAAAAAATTGAAGAAAAAGCTGTGAATTAATTGCAGCAAGAAAAGCAGACTATAGACATAAATAATTCCCTCTTACTAGTGTCTTACAAAATACAGTAATGGAAGACTTTAGACAAAGTTGTGAAAGAAATTGTATTTTTATTGTGTGTTTGTGCAGAATTGGCACAAAAGGGTTTAATCCATGGTATATACCCAGAGACTGCATCTAGATTCATCTTCTAGGAAGTCATATAGGATCCTAGTCCTCTGATTTTCCAGGTCAAGGAACTGGTAGGAGTCATTTTAACATTCTTCTGCCCTGTTTGTCAGGGCTACTTTTTCCTGGATATATAGGTGCAAGGAGGAGAGAGTTGCAAAGCAAAGATAGGTGGGATCTGGATGAGCCCTGGACCTGTCTTTGCATCACGGATTAATCTTAATGTACACACAGGTGTACAGAAATACAGACCTCCCCTGCATATGGAATTAGAAAAGCATGAGTTTCCAAAGTCTGCACTGAATAGGCATTAAATAGCGAAAAATTCAGTAATAAAAAAAAAAATCTACTCCAGAATTTCAGGAAATACCAATCCATGGAAGAGGACAGAAGGTCAGGCTTGCACTTTGGCAAGGCTTGTAAACTACATTGAGGGCTAGGACACGGATAGGACACGTGTATTGCTACAGCAACATACAAGTATGCAAATCAATGCTGTGTCCTGTGACTTTAAATATACAGCTCCTGTAGGGTGAAGACAAGCATCTCAGGCGGAGTTCCTTCTCAGAAGGAGAGAGCCATGCCTTGGAAGAAACTTCTGTGGCATACAAATAAAACTCTATTTACAGACTAGTCCTCAGTGGTTCAATATTATACACAGGCCAGCAGTTGCTTATCTTGTTTTGGACCTGGTATTTTTTAGTATTTTGAATGATGGCCTGAAAGATGAAGGATAATATGCTTATTAAATCTACAGATGGCAACAATTTGTTGGGATAGAACATCCAGAGAAGGGCAGGACAGTCACCAACTTTGTTCTTTATCTCAGGAGTCCCCACACAAGCAGTCCTGCACCATGCAGTGCTGTCATCATGTGTGAGTGGAGACCCTGAGGCAGGTTCCATGCAGTCACCAGCAACAGCACTGGCAGTAGTCAGTGGAGCTGCTGGGTGCTGACATGGTCATGACTGCTACAGCTCCTTGCACCCTGGTAAGCCATGGGCATTTGCAAGGCAATGAGCACAGAGACAGCGTGTGCATCTCAGGTCTCCACAGAAAGAACTTGGTCATCTAAAAGAGATTTAACAACGTACAGTGCGGAAGTAAATCACAAACTGAGATGTGCATAAAAAGGCTGCTAGACATGACCTGCAAGGACTTCCACAGCACTCCAGTACATCTTTTATTTCCTTGATTGTTTAACTCACTAAATTGTAGTGTGATTCACTTCGAGAACAATGGAAATAGGGCTACCTGCATGAGTTCTCTCTTACTTTTATGTTTCCTGGAAATGTCTAGAAAGCAATGAAATTGATGCTTTAATATGCATGGAAATTTATGAAAACAACAGGATTTCATTTCCTAATATAATTGCTGAATTGATTTGCGTATGCAGTGAACTGCTCTGATTTTCTTAGTGGCAGCAATAAAGCAGTGTCTGCAGTAATTTACCAGGTGTTCACAGCTATTCCAAGTGTATGTAAAAGGTTACAACTTTGATTTAAAAGGTTCATTCAAACGCTTTTTTCAGTTTGCAAAAGTCTAATGGAAGATGAAAGGTTCAAGGTAATGAGAACAAAGCAAATTTGAATCCAGGATATAATTTTTTCCCAGAAAGTCTGAGAGTTTTTTTCATATCTTCAGCACATTCTGATAAGAGCTGCTTTTTTCTTGTCTTTTTTTTTCCTAATATCTTACTCTGCCTATCTTGAAAATTAGGTTTATATTTACAGCTCTAATATTTCTCAAGTGCATTCTAGCTAAGTCTTATTTTTGTTCAAGAGACACAAAATACATAAACTTCAGCATGAAACAGTTATTTCCCATTCTTCTATTCCCCTTTTAAGCAATCCTAAATGAAGAGCTATGTCAGATTGATAAACAGAGGTGAATGAAGCCATTAAGTTCCACATTTCTTGCAAGATTAAGACATACTTTCCTTGCATACTTTATAATATGAAGCTGAGGGCACCGTTTATGATAACACAGAGGGTCACACTGAAGGTGAATGAGAGGAGAAGTTAGTTACTGACACGGCTCCACAGACTTGTCTGGTGTTTCTCTCTGGGGAGCAGTTTAAATCCTGGTGGTGAGAGCTGTGCGAAATGCTTCTGGCAAACCTCACCTTGCGGTTAAAGATTTCGTGACTTTTTAAAATCTTAGCCTGTGGTTTTCAAAGCAGAGAGGACTCCTTGCACAGGTGATAGGCAGGAAATCTTTCAACAGCCTTCTCCCTCATCACAGCAGAAACATAAGCTATTTTATTTCTATTTCCATTCCTGCAGGATAGAAAGTGGGAAATACTGTCAGACAAATGTATTATATGAGTTAGAAACTATAAAAGGAGAGGAGCAATTACCAAGAAATCCTCGAAGGTATGGGTTTCTCCAGAAAAGGAAAGATTTTGGTTAAGAACAGAGACAGTTCTTTAGATTCCTCAAATTGGTTTCTGGACCTCCTAAAAGCTTATTTTATAATGCTGGAAGAGACTCTCAGGCCCAGACCATATTAAGTTTCCTATTTTCTTATTCCTTATGAGCACCTGAATTTCAAAGGAGCCTTTGGAAGGGGCATTTACTCTTTGTACTTAATTTTTCACCTATACCAGATTGGGAGAAGCTAATCCTGCCAGTTTCCACAGGAATGTTGTGCAGTTAATGGTTTGCATTTCCATGAAGTGCTTTAATATGACAAGGAGAATTATTACAGCTAGGCAGAGAAAAAACACAGGAGTCACTACAGTCTATCAGCTTCTAAATATGTCCTAGAAATCCTATTGCTGTGTACATTAAAGCTTTAGCAGTAAAATCTCCCTTTGTTTGCTGAGCACAGTACACATAACAGAGAGGCAAGTTCATGAAGTTCACTCTTCAAACACACAATTAGTTCTACTGAGTGTGTAATAGTTTGCCTTATGAAACCTGCTGGGGGTTTCTCATTTTTAGAGTTAAATTGATTCAGTCAAGTTAAAGGGAATCATTTATTTACTTCTGTTCCAAATCCATTTATTACTCCTCCGTTTTCTTTCTATCAAGGCAGTGCACTGCAGTCCTATTTCAAAATTTTACAGGGAATCATCCTGTTCTGCCTTCTGTTCTGCCAGCCTTTCAGGAACAAATAATGGAGAAAAGGGCATACCAGGTGGTCAGCATGGAGAGAACCACACAAAGAAACTAACTGGGCACTGTGTTTGTGCTTTGAAAACGGCACAGATGTGAGATTTCTGGGACAGCACACATGGCAAAATAGAAACATGGGGCAAGAGATGGAAATTCAGGACTGGAATAGGATGCCTAAATCCTTCATATGGCCAGAGATCTTGGGTAAAACTCAGTTGTTACATAAATAATGGACTTTGAAGGAACAATATATTTCTGCTGATGGATGAAATTACTCTTATCAATAGTAGCTGGATCTGGGTATATGTGTTTCATTCACAATGCTCTGGAGTCCCAGATACCTTCCTTTGGAGTTACAAGTGAGACCACAGAACTCGTGCAGATTCAACTGTTAGAGGCATTGTTGCTGATGGAAAATTTAGTGAAATGTTTGCTTCACAACTTGGCTAGATTAACTGCAGGAGAAGGGTGGGTGCACACCTGAAAAGAGTTTTCAGAGTTGCATGACTACATTTTTGCATTGACCTTTAGTTCTTAAAATTAACTTGAAATTCTTCTGGTTCACGTGGGACTTACAGATTTACAGTTCTTCACATCACATCACTGTTGGCCTCTCTGAGGACTGCAAACACTTCTTCAATAATGAAGAATATAATTGCAGGAAGAAGAGAGATTTCTGAAAGTAGTGGGGTAGCTTACTGGTTTTTTCCCAGGCTGCTTTGCTTTGAAAATAACATTTAACATAATACCACAAGACCAGACACTGCCACGAAACTGTCCTGCCAGTTTTAGCTTTTAGCAAGGTGAGTAGTTTGCTAGAGTCACAGGCTGATTTTCTTTCTGTCTTTAGCTGAGCAGTAGGTATGGTCTGTTTCTCAAGTTCACGCCTGGCACATGACTGTGGTGAAACTTTTAAGGTGATGTAGTTTTACAGGTATTTTGAGACTAACACTTTCCCTTCACTGTATTAAATCCTGTGATGCTACTAAGTCAGTGATATGCTTTATTCCCAAAAATAATATCTTTACAACTGAAATTTATTTGAACATTTCAAATCATCTCCACATTCAGTGGAACCTGATCCCACTGATCTTCAAATTTTGGCAATAGCCTTCATGTGAAGTGTTTCATTGGTTTGTAAGCCACTTTCGCACCATAAACTTTTGTGTCATCAGGCAGCTTTCTGAAGCATTTCTTATCTTGCCAGAAATATCAGTTTTTGTCTATAACAAAACAGATCTATTGTAGGAAGGATGTATCACTACACTGAAATATAGGGCACAGAGCAAATGATCTTTCTTCTGATATGTCTCTTTATAGAACCAGCGTTGTCATGACAACTGCAGAGCAGAGTTGGGTTTTCAGCAGCAGATGCATGACTAAGGGCCTTTGTCTTACTGATGAACACGTCTGCAATTCTTAGCCTCCCAGCAACAGGAAACACAAATAACCATCCCACACAATTTGTTCCTACTCACAGAACTTTCTGTGTAAATGACACATTACTTCCAAACAGGGAAAACTTTTGATTCTGCCAGCACTTTGCACTTTGGAGCCAAAGCAGCTTTGCAGACCATACGTGGGTGCAGGAACAGCGACTGAGGGAGGAGCAGAGCAACTGCCCACAGCCTTTCCCTTCTGTAATAAAGCAGATACCCCAGTGCATGGCACTAATGAAGGGACCTACCATTCCTTTAGGTTCCTGATGAGTCTACTCCAATTTTTAAGTGAAACCTTGCAGTGAGAATGTGTATAAAACAACAGGTGTAGCAAGTTACAGAAATAGAAGCCTGGAAATTTAGGTGCTTTCTTCATTTCAAGGAATGAACTTATTCCTAGTGCCTGCAAACCTTATGTCTCAGCTGTGTCACTTTAAGGCTGAGGGCAATATACCTTCCTGACTGTCACAGCTACTTTAATCAATGTTTTATTGATGGCTATGAGGTGATTCCCCTACAAAAAGAAGTACAGATGGGAATCAGCATTAGCCAGTTACAGAGAAGGAAACTAAGAGTGAGCTTATGCTGCATTTAACTGAGCTACTGTGATGTCCTGCTTTAGTGGAAGTAGAGTGTTTTGACAAAGGGCTGAGTGAAATGGTGTGTTCGTAAGCTCATGAGTTAGTTACAATTCAGATTTATGGTGGACTCACATCAGCCCCCACTCTGGCTGGGTCTCACAAATTCCCTTGGACACAGATTCATAAAATTGCTTGGGTTGAAAGAGACCTAAAAGATCACCTCGTTCCAAGCCTCCTGACATCCCAACTGACATCAGGATAAGCAGCATATACATTGGATACAATTTAAAAGTCTAGGCAGCACCTGGGTCAGAGGCAAAATGGGAAATAGCTGAATATCACCACACACCACCAAGAAAATAATATTAAATACCTCAAAATAGGACCAGTAATCTTTGGGAGCTTTGTCTAATCTACCACTGATTATGTAAAAAACACAGAAGCATGAAAGCATGGACAATGAAGTTGAGTAACTAGTGTTTTCTTTTATTTTGTAATTATCCAGTAGTGCAGTACGACCTCCTGCTCTGTCCTCACTGCCAAGAAACTGAGCTTGAAATAGAGGAGTAGCCTTCTATAATATTCACTGTGCAGGCAAGAGAACTTAAACAGCCAGAGTGCATTAAGGCCATCTCTTATTACAGGGTTTGTTGACACTGGGTTTCCATCAAAAAGAGCCCTGTCATTCTGTGGTGTGTGGCCTGTTGTAGTCAAATGCAGTGCTCCCAGTTCCTGTGCTACACAAGCAAAAACATAAGCTCAGAAATTAATACCAGTCAATTATCCCACAAAGCCATTTTCTGTTTCACCATTTCCTGCTAACATGTACAACATTGCAATATAACACTAATTATTATTATCCTAAAATCTTTTTGAGCAGCAGTCAAGGAACTTTTAAAACACCTAGCCCCTGCTATACCTCACCTGTCACTGCCTGTGACTTCGCTGTGGTCATGTTAGTTTGAACATTTTCCTGTTTCATGTTTCCTTGCTGTTGGTTTGCAGGCAGTAACTGGGAACTTGGGACTGCTGTAACATATTTCATATGAGTTGACCAACTCAGCTTTGGATGTTAGCAAGCACAGGTGCCTGCATTTTAGTTTCCTTTAACAATCTACAGAGAGAAAATAGGCATCTCTTGCTCTCCACAGACTGTGAAGGGAGCTAAGCTGTGTATATCTCTTCCCAAGTAGGTCTTGTATCAGAACGAGATTTAATGAATCCTGTACTTTGTGTGAACTCTGTAGGTACAAGTGGCACTCACAGCTTAGAGGATCCCATGGCATCTTAGAATATTAAATCTGGCAGGATGGAATAGCTTTGAGACAATTTATATTGTCATGTTGACTTATTTACCTGTCAAAAACTCTGAAAGAAAATATTTATAAGTTTAGATCTTTCAAAAAAATCTCCAGTATCTTTCCTAGAAATGTACACAAATGATGATGCATGTTTCAGATATACTGACTGGGAACACTGCAAAGAAATAAAACATTTGCTTGCTTCAGGAAAGTAACGACAAATTTTCAGGGTTTGAAAAGCTCCAGATTAGGGATAGACATGTAAGATGTGTGGTCTTCACAAAAAAAGGAATTAACTGACTTTTCCCCATCTTTCTGACTGGCCTGGCAAGGCCTCTAACAGGACACAAAATGCCAAACACTGAGGAGTCACTGGATAGCTTTTTACTCAGGCAGCCATTTCTTAAGAAGTCCTTTGCCTTTTGTGCATTACTTTGAGTTGTTTCCCTTTGTTGATCAACCACCGCCACCTCTGATACTTTACTAATACCCTGCTGGGGGAACCACATATCAGACAGATTCCAAATGTGGATGGATCCAGGTGGCTACAGTCAGACAAAACAGAAGCTTACGGCCACCCTGTGGTGTTGAAATGTAATTAAAAAGGTTCCTCTCCTGCTATCTGTTTTCAGCATTGCTGTTGGGAGAGCACAGGGCAGGGGACCATGCTGTGCCAGGATGCTGCGATCACTCCTTTGGCTCCATGCTGCTTGAGATGACAGAAGGCAGCAAATCACAAGTCAGCAGGGCACTGGAAATCTCCTGTGACTGCTTTCTGTTTGTATTATGCTGTAATAAGGGCAAATGTGGACCCTCTAACCCACCATGTCACCATGGGAAGGAAATAAAAAGGGAATTTCTTGTTCCGGAAATCGTTCTGGTTTGCTTTTACCCCCCACAAATGGTAAAATGGTCACTCTGCTGCCCAGAGCCTGCCTGGGAGAGATATAAAAGTTTCTTCCAAAGAATTGGAGATAATAATTAGAGATTTTTCTTATTTTATGTAGCTCTTGGATGACAAATATCAAAAGCTATGAACATGGGATTTCATGTGCAGTTGGAATTGCAGGTATTGCTCGTGCAGTTTGATTCACAGGTAAAAAGACATTCCAGAGTGCCGACGCTACCAATATGCAATTAACAGGACAGATTATGTATACAGGTTTGAAAGTAGTGCCAGTCATGCTAAAATCTGCTCTTACATGCTTTATTATCTCCTTCCCCTCCCAACCCTCTTCTCTTCCTCAATTTTAATAAGTACCCCATTGGCACAGAAAACCACTGGCAGAAGCATAACTTGGAATAAGACTGGAATTTGTTGTGGGATTTAACGGAAATCTATGGGCTTACAGTAAGGAGTGCTTCAAAAAGGACTCAATCCTACCATCTTTCGTCTGACTGAATTGGCTGGGGTTTCTTTGCAAACTTATGAACAAGAACTCTAAAATGCTCTGACACTTTCTGATAAATGACACCGCTGCTTCTCATCAGATGAGCCTTAGGAGGTCAGTTACACATTGGGAGCTCAGTTGAGGAGTGTTTTCTGCCTTAATGGAAAACAGCTGCAGAGGCAAACCTGCCAAAGCTGGGTAAGACATCAGGAAATCTGTGCTATATAGGGTAATTACTCACTTCTGGAGGAAGACAACAAATAGAAAACCCCTTACTTAAATGCCTGCAGGGTCTGAAAGAAAATTATGTGAAGCCAAAAGCTGATGACTGGAGATTCCAATACAAACCTCCTCTAGCAAGAGCTGAGTAGGGAAAAGACAAAATGGTTTCTCAGATGTGAGGCTAGGGGATATGTGAGAATATTTATCTATACCATGGAAATACATGCCAGGTGTGAACCCTCCCAGTGAGCCCCACACTGAGTATGGCAGCTCTGTTACCAAAGCATTAACCTCAAGCAGGGAAACAGCAGGAAATACATGGCTGTTATGTGATCAAGACTTAATCAGCTATGGCTATCACTTGGTGCTCATCTGCCCGTGTCTGTGAATGTGTTTGTGCCAGCTGCAGCAGTCCTGGAGGAGCCCAGTAGTGGGAGTCACTACTAGGTTTGGCCAGTGCTTCTGGCCAAAGTGAAAGATGTGGAGAGCTGGAGACTGTGGTGAACACCAGCTGGAGCAGCAAACTACACCTGTGAGGAATTCAGAGACACCGTTTGAGGAAAGAGCAGGGTGAAAGAAAACTTGTTGGAACAAGGCCAGAGCAGAGCCACTAAGTTGATCAAAGGCCTGAAACACCTCTCCTATGAAGACAGGCTGAGAGAGTTGGGGCTATGCAGCCTGGAGAAGAGAAGGCTTTGGGGATATCTTGTAGCACTTTTCAGTACCTAAACAGGCTTACAAGGAGGCTGGAGAGAGACTTTTCACAAGGGTCTGTAATGCTAGGACAGGGGGGATTGACTGTAAACTGAAGGAGGATAGTTTAGATTAGATATTAGGAGAAAGTCTTTACTATGAAGGTGGTGAGACAGGAACAGGCAGGGAGATTGTGGAGTCCTGCCCCTGGCGCTCTTCAAGACAGGTTGAATGGGCCTCTGGGTAACCTGGTCTAGTGGAAAGCTCTCTGCTCATGGCAGGGATGTTGAAACTAGATGATCTTTAATGTGCCTTCCAACCCAAATCATTCCATGATTCAATAATTCTATGAAAAGTCTCTCACTTTCATTGATTAGATTTTTACACTTCTCAGTGTGTGAAGCAGACTGTCTTACTCACTAGCTATCCCTTGGCTAAAGATCTATATCAGGACTTTCTTCACTTAAAAGTAATTTCCTAACTTGATGAACTTGGTCATGCCATGTGTCATATGAACATGTACTCCTGTCCTGAGACTGGCAGCTCTCCCAGTGATGCCTTGCCTGCTGTGAGCAGCTACACAGGGTGATTGGGGGAAGCTGAGCCCTTCAATGCACCCTGCAGCAGATGTAGAACTCCCTTTGTTCTCAGCTTTGTATCTCAGGGCTGTTCCACAAGCAACAAAACCCCCTAAATTTAAAGGACTTTTCTTACTTTATTCTTCTTTAAGCATGGAATAACTGTGACTGGAGAAACAGTCAACAATAAACACTTCTCGCTGTCTGCCAAGAGAAATGTCAGTGGGAGCCAATTTTCTTTGCTGTGAAGATTGTTAGTGTCGTCCACCCAAACTTGTCACACCAGCAGCAATACCCTAAAAATATTTAGAACTTCTAGTGCTGTAAGAATCACAATGAACCTACAACAAGTCAATTGTACATAATACCTGCCACTGTGACATGTAAGATAGCACCATGGAAAATCACTGCTAGGGCCAAACACCAGCACAATCCCTGACTGGGAACAACTGACTTGTAATTTTAAGGGCTAAAGCCAAAATATTATTCTGCAGTAATTTCTCAGCATAAAACATGAAGTCAAGTCCAGACAATTATGGCCTTAGGATAGGCTGTTTAAAAGTATCAGAAACATAATGCAAAAACACTTGCATTTGTTCCAGTGAAAATGATAACATTTTCCAAATTCGTCTGTAACACCTGGAGTTTTAAATAAGAAAATTTAGATACATCGGTACTTCCAATCTCCTGGTCCATTTGCCTCAGACCTCTTACAAATTGTTAAGAGCTTCCCTCATGTGGTAACAATAGCTCATAACCTGTGTAATCTATATTGGCCTATAGGTTCCTCTGTGCAAAAGAACAATTTCCAGAAAGATACTGTCTGAAAGCCTGCTTATTTTTGTACATTATCTTCTAACTGCTTCAAATTCATAAGATGTCATCTGAAAGAGAACTCTGTTTCCTCTTGAACAAATGTCTGTGGACATATTGCCATAGAATTTGGTCCTATTTCATTTGAAATAGAAACCTTCTCTACAACTGGCAGGCATACCTAGGAATGCATATTTTTTTACAATGGTTTTACAAAGGAGTTCATGAAAACAGATTGGATTCAGTTAATGAAAGTTCTTTAATTTTGAGTAAGGGGATAAATATTTTATACTGCTGGATGGATGGGCCACCTCTTCTTGACAAGTGTGCTTTGTTTTCCCACTACTATTACCTTTTAGCATTCAGTTGCAGACATTCAGGCCAGATATGCTGATGCCCCACAGGAAGAAAAATTAGCCGTGTAATCAAGTATATTCCAAATGAAATTTTGTTTTATTGCTTACAAATGCCAGTCCTGGAATAAAGGACATTCAAGAGATACTTCTCAAACTCAGCTCTGACTCAAAAATGACCGCAGGACAGAGATCAAACTCTCTGAATCCTCATTATCCTAAAACAGCCACAGTCTATGTAGAGGAAATTGCTTTTAAAAATATACAGAACCTAAGGTTCCAACACTGTCTAGTACATCTTTCTATTTCTCCCTAGACTAGGAAATTTGTAAAACCATGGTTGCCAGTACTGGCGTTACAGGCTAAAATCCCAGTAACTGGTGTTACAGAGTAACACAGTATCTGGTGTTACAGGCTAAAATTGTGTGCTTAAAACTGTTCCTCCAGTCTGTTGTTGTGACTGTTTTAGCAGTCATCAAACACAAGTTTGTGGGACTGATATTTGTGCAAAGAAATTTCTGTTCTCTCTTTTAGAAACTGATTCTGAGAGGATTTAGTTTTGCAGAGGTGACAAACTTTTTTCTCCCCTTGTTTCTTCCTCTACAATTTGATGCTGCTAGTTGAGGTTTGTTGAAAAAGGCAATGTGCTTATTTATGTAAAGGCTAGGTGATAGGTACCTGTAGTGAGTCTAGCACTGGCCAAATGCCAGTGCACCCACTAGAATGATTTACTCATTTTCTGCTGCAAGATAAGGATTAGGAGGAGAGCAAAGCAGGCTCAAAACTTTAAAGGGTATAAAGAAAACTTTATTAACAGGACTAAAAGAAAAATAATAAGAAATCAGAATAAACCCTCAAAACACTTCTCCTCCCCCCAACTCCTCCTTCTTTTCCCACTGACAATGTAAAGAGACAAAAAATTTGGCATTTTCAGTTTACTATTTCTAAAAAAATCTTTCTTCAGTTTACTTAGGGAGAGGAGTCTCTCTTGCCATGCCATGGAGACTTTTCCAAAAGAAATAGTTCTCTTGTGGTTTTAATTTTCACAAATAGCAGAGCAGCTGCCCGGAAAATCTGCAATTGTGAAGTTCCTCCCATAGTTTGGTAGTTTTCCCACAACTATCACCATGGGTCATCTTAGCTTATTGGGAAGCAATTTTAAGGATGAGCTGTTCTAGTATAGAAACAAAAAGTTATCTTCTTTTATCTCTAGGAACAGAGGTTTAGTTCTATTCCTGGGGCAAGGTTTTTCATCTCTCTCATTTCTTCCTGTTCAAGCTTCTCAAAGAATCATAGCTACTGCAACATATACTTGCTTTAATATGGGTGCCTCCATTCATAGCTGTGGTTAGAATGCTACATCCCCCTAATGCATTCCATGAGTTACAGGTAAAAAAAGTCTGGTGTATCAATTATATCTTCACCATAGCCTTACAAGAGAATTTCAGCCCAAGACTAAGGCCTCCTCATTTTCTTCCCATCTGGGATTTGACTCCTTCTTCACTGACCTTGGCAGTGTCTACACGTTGTTTTCGTTATGTGTCTTCACCCTTTCCTTTTTTTCTCACTTGAGAGAGGATTGGTGTCTCTAAGTTCCATCTGTGCTCTAAAAGAGTTAGTATCTCGCCTGGGCCTGCAGATGGTTATGCGATCTCTGCTGGGCGGTGGCCGCTCTGGCTGCACGGCTGTTTTCTGGCTCCTGCCACATTGAGTTCCAGCCATGGGGGTTCTTTCCGCATGGGGCTGCAGAGCCACCTCTGTTCTCAGGTGCATGATTTTCCGTGGTGCCAGCAGGACGGCTCAGCAGCTCGCAGCTGGAGCAGGGCCCGTCTCGGCGCCACGTGAAGCCAAGTGGAGCCATCCTGGCCCACCGGCCGTGGCTGGAACTCGGCTGTGGCAGAATCTCAGCCGAGCCAGGCCGCAGGCTGGGCTGGCGGGGCCGCATGGCAGAGCGAGCCTGGCCCGGCCAGAGCTGCAGCAGAGCAGGGCCCCGCCAGGCTGCACAGCAGAGAGGGGCCTGGCCAGTGTCCAGTTAGCTGTTCAGAGGCTGGAAGAAAAAGAGTTTTTCCTGGGGTTTGTTCATTTTTAAATGTGATTTCACAGAGGTGTGTTCAGCTCTAGTAAGTGGTTCAACAGAGTGTCAGTATTCAAAACCAACCAGCTGATTAGTTCTGTCAGGTCTGAAGGAAGCTGCCATGGTCCTCATACGAAATCACTTCTGTAGCTCATGGATTTTTTTCCTTACCTAAAAACCAAACTGTGTTAAACCACAACAGTACCAGAAGTACAACTTTCTTGTCAGAAATGAGAGATGACCATTTGTTCTGCGTGCTCTGGATGTCATTACTCAGCATTAAGATGTGGTACACAGATACTGAGTGTGCAGGAGGACTTTCAGGCACCCCACTCTGCAGACTGACTGTAATCTCCTACTTGAAGCTACTTCACATCTCCTCGGACAAACTGACAGAGAAGTGAATGAGGAAAAAATCCCAATCATTTGGTATCTTGGGTACAGAGCTGAAATGAGCTCTTGAATAGTGTGCATATTCTCTTTGTGCTTTCAAGTGGTATCTTAAACAGAAGAAAAGCCAGGTAATGCTGGAGGACAATGCTCCAAAGTGCATAAGCAGGCTGATACACCGTGGTCAAAGATCTCCTGCTGACTTTGCAGCCCAAAGGAGGATCCAGTTCCCAGGGGAGAATTGGTCTTTCCTCTGAAACTGTAAGACTCTGCTGCCCTCTATGACACTTATTTTCCTCAAGAATTCAGATAAAGAAGGAAACTTTGCTTTCACTTTGGCTCTGTGCAAGCAGTCACTCCTTTCCCTTTGTTCAAAATGTTTGCTCCAGCCAAATTAAAAAGGAGTGTCCTTTCATTTCTATGTCAAGTGAAGTATCATGGAAACCCTTTTTAAACATTTTGTTTATTTTTGCTGGAGCACAAACACACAAAGTCTCCAAATTAATGTATTGTTCTTTGCATTTCTACTTCATAAGCAATGGGAACTGATTTGAATGCAAATAAAACTAGAGACAGCAATTCCATAAGACTAATATCCATCAGGGTAAAGAAAAGCTAATTCATCAAGAAATTTTGCTTTTTCTAGAGAGCTGAATCTATTTTGTTTCCTTAACCCTTCCCTGATACTACAGGGTTTTTTTTTTTCCAGTATAGATTAAGTTAGCAAATTGGTCAAGGACCCAAATGCATTACAGGTCGTGCAGGTTCCCCTGCCCAGCCCTGCGTGGAATCCTGGCTTTAGAGGACAATTGCCTCATGGTACCAGATCCAACATCATCAGTGCCCCCAGGAGTCTCTCCATGCACCCATCAGTCAGCACTGTCCTCCCAAAGCAAAGTGTTCCCTGCAGATGGGTTCAGCCAGACTAGAGGTACTGTATCTGCAGTTTTACTGAGTGCAGACCAGGGGTGGAAGCTGCATCAGTTTCATGATGGAAAAGGAAGGAAACGTTGCTATGAACCCATATCAGGAATTGGCTGGGTTTCTGTGTTCCTTGAGCATAATGTGAAAGCCAAATAAGCGTGTCTCATCCATGGTATGGTATAAAACTCTCACTCCAGTTCTCCCAAGCCTCTGTTCCTTTCACACATAATTCACAAATAGACAGAACTGCTGCCAAATCTAAAACAGCATAATTATAAAATCCAACACCTGAATGAGTTTTTCGACAAAGCCCAGGTCCTTAAATGTATGAAGGCACTCACTTTGGCATTTGAGTACTCTACATTTTTTTCTAGGGATCAAATAAATTTTGGGCTTCAGAATAACTTTTCAGTTTGGCTGTACGCTGCTCTTTTTGGGTACTTTAAAGTTTCTTCTGGGTTAGAAACATTGAATCTTCTTGACAAAGCAATGCAATAAATCATATATAATGCATTTGGTTGTTCATCCCACAGTTTTAAGATTTGTCATTTTATTTGTTTGTGCTTATAATCCAAACTAGCCATGACTTCTTCAGGTCCTATTACCCAAATCATCTTAAAGAAAATAAATATGTCATATTAGGATACTAAGGTTAATTATTCTACTTAGAAAATAGATGGCCACTTCTTTGCTCTTCCTTGATTGTTCACAGAGAAAATCAAGTAGGGGGGGCAAACTATATGCAGATATATTGGAGAGTAGTGAACATTTGGGTATGACCCCTACTTATGGTACAGTTTGAGTCATGGAATGTCATTTGGGAGACTGTGGAATACTATCCAATAAAGCCACCAAAGGTAGTATCGACATAGTTAATGGAAGTTCTGCAAATATTAAAAAGAATGATAAATTATATATGCAAAAATAAGCACTTTAATGGAACTGATAAAATGACCATGTTGAAGATAAATTTTTACTCGCTTGCAACAAAATGACATTGTTGAAATGAAATGAGAAAATCAATGTATGCATTAAGATTTTTACAAAACTTGATGTGTTTCCCTAAAAACTCTTTCTCCTAGAAAAATGGTCCCTTCTAATGAAAAAAAAATTCCATGAGATTTTTGCATCACTTCTCATTTTGGGTTTATAGCTGTCAGACAACTTTTGAAAATTTCACTTGTCTTGTTCTATTAGAGAATTATTCTTTATTTTATACTCCAAAAGATAAAGAGGAAATACTGTCTCCTTTCTCATTAAACAAATGTTTAAAATACATTGGGAGGTTTAATTGAAGAAAGAAATCAGAAGGAGGAACTCCATTGTTATGCAGGTTGTGTATATGCTATGCAGTAATTAGCAAAGTGACACATGAATGTCTGCTTTGAAAAAGAAAAGTCAAGTGACACATTCTTGTGAGTTTTATTTGTAGTTCCTTACAGATGAAGGAATTTATTTCCTTTGCATAGCCAAAATATCCAGGTTTGCCAATAATAATTTAAATCTTCAGTTGCTAAACACTTCATAGTATTTAGCTAATACCAAACTTTCAAGTTAGCCAAACCTGACAGAGACTTGAACAAGTCTGTCTGGTAATTCCAGACCCAGAGTGAGTGGCTCCAAGCTTAATGGAGAACCTCATACTTACCTGCTCCTCGTCCACTGATTCTGGCATTGTTTTGTACAGTCCAATGACTTTTGTTATTGACCCTAATCCTGTCTTAGCTAGTTTGCAGTGGAAGAGTTTTGAGGAAAGAAAATTCATTCTTTTCATTGAAATATTCTGTAATGGCTACTGCAATGCCTTTGGCAGGACATCTGTGGAAGTGGACCTTGGGATGGTGAAGTAGAACCTTAATGACTTCACTAAAGATATGTTCTTAGCACTGCTCTCATTGCTCCTGAAGCAGAGTAAAATTCATGCAATATTCCATCCAAGCTTTGAAAATGTTGTGCTGGTAGAGACTGGAAAATAACCTAATTTCCCTAAAGCTAGATCTGGGCTTATGGCCAAAATAACACAAGTAGTGAAGTCTTTGAAAACTTGAAAAGGAGCTAAAATCAACAGCTGGATCTTCAGCTGGTGCAAACAAGAATAGAATGATGAAGGCTGACAGGCTGTCTTTGTAGTCTGATGTAACTCCCTTTTATAGCTGCTTTTTATTCGGAAATGATATGCTTAAAACGGTTAAACAGCAGACCATAAGGGTCAGAAACTCCATCAGCACTTAACTAATTGTCAATTCTTGCCTGTAAGTTGTGGTTACTTGTCTGTGCAATCATCTGCCCAGCTTTTAATCACTAAAGCACACTGTGACCTGTGTTTGTAACCATTTTCCTCTGCAAAATAGCAAAAATTCTCATTTTGAGAGCAAGCTAATAAAGTCACTTGTAAACAAGAACAGTGAATGCTAAATATTAGTTTCTTAATTGCATTACAGATTAAGAACATTCTGAAAGCATAAACCCCAGGCTTTGTGATCATTGTGGTTTTTTTCCTGCACCTGAACTCATTAAATTTCTGATTGTCTCCCTTTTCTTCAGTGAAGAAATAGGTTTGAGTTTCCTTTTTCTTTAAGGAAACATCAGTGCCAATATCTCAGCACCAAAGAGCTGCAAAATAGTGGACTGGTACATTCATGCAGCAGGTAGAAAAATGTCTATCTTCACACACATTCTAGTTCTAACCTTTCTGAGGGATAAGGAAGAAGGGAAAAATTCCCTATTCTCATCTGCTTGGTGAGGTATCTGGACACCAAGCAATTAATCAGTTCTGGAATTCTTTTCCTCCAGTTATGGCACCTGACTGCCTTAGAAAGACCCAGTTATATTTTAATGTAAATAAGAGAGTTGAGAAACTTTGAATATGCAACCCAGTGTTATACTCCAGTGTTAGTACATAAATTAATTTTAGAAGTGAGTGAGATATTTAAAAAAAAAAGAGTTGATGCAAACAATATATATGACTCGATTGGTATGACCTATCATCCCAATAATCTTCCTGGATTCATTTTCTTCCTGTAAATTAGGGCAAATATAGGTTATTTGGATTGTCAAATAAAGTTACATATTACAGAAAATTATTTTCTGCTTCAGAGGCACTTCTACAATTCTTTTTAATCAGTATGCATATTATTCATGTTTCAAGGAAAAAAAAGTTAAACCCTGCACTTTTTCAATCAAATTCCATCAAACCCAAGCCCTCAGCACCCTGTAGTGCAGGCAGGACTTCCCATCAGTTTATTAAAGAGGCAGCAAATATTCAGAGCTGTGTCAGGGATTTAGCTGATGTCACTATCTCTGTCTGAAAGTGATGGAGGGAATGTGTCTGGTTATCATTCAAGCCTCAAACATGTCACCTAATTTTGGAGAAAGAAGTAGCACCTCATTTAATTGCCTTGGTGAGCAGTAGCTGGCATGACAGCCAGACCCCATTTAGAGATGGCATAACTTGATTCCCTTCTACTTGTTCTTCATGTCAACATCTTTGTAACTGCTCTCAAGGCAGGACTAAGGGAGCACAGAATATAAGCAGCCTCCTGCCACACAGCAGGGAATTGCAACTGCTATGGAAACAGGAGCAGCTTAGTAGAAGGAGAATTTACTGGATACGTTTCTACAATCTCCTTGACATTTTACAGATGCATGGGGAAAAGAAGTTAAAAACCACTGAAGTGTTACCATATCTTCTTCTGCATTTATCTGTTGACAGCCTAGTCAGGAATAGGTTTGCACACAATAAATTGACCTTGACAATATGTTCTCAGTCTTGTTTTGTGGAGCAGCCCTGTTTGGCAAAGCACAGTCCAGCCCTGGGTCCCATTCCCAGTTATCTTACAAGGCATATAAATTTTATCTGACATTTACTAAATTAAAATTAAAGTTATAATTATTACTTCATCTGTGTCAGTTTTAAGAAAGAACAATTTCTGCCTTTTCTCCACAGATAAATTTGATAAGCACCAGCTTTCTGGAAAGAAACTTAGCTTTCACGATGTCTTGGGGATGGTTTTTATCTCACATTCATTTTTGTTGTTGGTTTTTTGTCGTGTGTTTGGAATGGTCATTGCCCTCCGCCCCGCCCCCGCCTGGCTCCGGGAGCATTGTGATGTGTGAGGGCCAGCCTGGGATCCCTTGGGACTGGGGGGCTGAGGGGTGCCTGGGCCGGTGTGTGCCGTGCCACTCTCTGCACAGCCAAACCTCGGGAGCAGCCACAGCTGGTGAGTTACCCAGGGGAGAGATCCCCTCCCCGCCCCGCTGCTTTTTCTGCCGCTGCTTGGGGTTTTTCACTACATTTCAACTTGTCCGCCTGTCCTCTGCAGCTCCTGCTAGGCCGTGGAGGTTCTGCTGCATTTTGTCACTCCAGGTATGCCCGCCTCTGCTGTTCCAGCCCACTGCTCCAAGGTTCCTGCTGCAGTCCATTCAGTTTCCCAAGTGGCTCTGAGACCGGCTGTCCCTGTGCGTTTGCAAAGGAAAGAGGAAAGCCCCTTCTCCCTCACTGACTCTCTCCCGCCGGCCCACCTGCCATGTCCTTACGGAGCGAGGCAGCTGAGCCCGCTCCACAGCGCCCCCTGCAGCCGCGGGGGAATCACTGCACCTGCCCTGGCCGGCCAGGAGCCACCAGCGCCCCTGCTGGCCATGACCGGAGCTGCACCGAAGGGAAAGTGCCGGACAGCCAAGAGAAGGCTGGGACTGGGTTTGTGGCTCTGCCTGTGGTTGCTGCCGGTGCGGCTGTTTGTTAGCCTAGTTATATATATATATGTATATACAACTAAAGAACTGTCATTCTTTTTCCCATATCTTTGTCTGAAATCCCCATAATTTCAAAGTTATAATAATTTGGAGGGAACGGGGTCACATTTTCCATTCCAAGGGAGGTTCCTGCCTTCCTTGACAGACACTGTCCTTTAAACCAGGACACATGATTTCCAGGGCAGAGCTGCAGAAGTGCTTGGATAACCTTCAGTGAATCTCCTGCATGCTGATGTGAAGCACATTTCCAGACTGATTTGTCACCAGCATTTGTCAGGCTGCATTATTTGTGGACTAACTATTACATTATTCGCCTCTCTTCAACACTGCTGCCACCATTTTACAATGATGAAAAGTGAAAATCTGCTGTCACATCTGTCATAATGTAAATAGATTTATAAAGAAAATAATGCCAGCTGTTGGAAAAGACTTAAATACTTGTTCTTGCACTCATCATGAGTGATTAGATTTGGTTTCCTGCCCTTCTTATTTATGCACCATGCTTAAAGAGATCTGAACAATAGTATGAAGTACTTGCCATTTTAAATACAAAAGTCAAAAGACACAGGACACCTAGACTCAATTCCTATGTAGCATTATGTACAATCCTTTCTATTAGCATTCATTAGAATCAGAACAAAATGTCTTGCAGAAAAATAAAGAAAATTTGCACACCATTTATGGAATACATATGAGGTGCCAAAAATACTAATTTTTCACTTGTGTAGGAAATAAAAGTAAATAGTTCATACTATTATCTGAGAAACCTGTCCTAATCTGGGCACAGTGTAAGAGAGAGGGATAATCCTATATATCAAATTTAGCTGCTGGTGAGTGGGGAGGAAGATATGAAATATATATGGCACTTCTGACAGCAAGGGCTCAGTTCAGGTGCTTAAAAACAAGAACCTAATACCGTTTAAGTTGCCTGGTGATTTCCTGGTCATGCTCAGTCAGGTAAGTAGCTTTGAGCTATTAAAGTTATGTAAATGGTTTTCTACACTTGTAAACACCAGGAATCTGAGGCCATGTGATTTTCTGATAAAATTACATCTATCTATGATAGCTTATGGAAAGAGGGGAGGGCTTGTGCAAAAGATCACTAAATCTGATGTATTTTCATGCTGTGTATAATCAGATTCTAAAATAATTGGATGTGTCACCTTATTTTAACTAATTTTTCATATTTCTGTCTAGATGTTTCTACTGAAATTATAGTGCCCTCAAAATCTGTATAGAGAGTGGGTGGATATTGCTTGGCTATATTCCTTGTATCTGCACAGACAGCTTGAAATGAATTACTTTGAGGTTCCTGCTTCTGAAGAATGAGGTTGGTTCTGAACTTCTTAAGTTTTCTACTCACTGATCAGCCAAACACTAACAAACCAGTGTAGCAGGATGCTGCTCCCGAGCGGCTCAGGTCAAAGTTATCAGTGATGGGTGGAGAGGGGAGTCACATTGCTTGTGGTGTAGAAGAGTGCTGACACCAGCCTTACTCAACAACCCTGAAGTTAAGCATTCTGAGGATGTGAAAACCAATGTTTCCTGGCAGAAACTGGCACTGGTGAGGATGTGGAAGATAAAGAAATCAACGAATGGCAGTACTGATAATTTATCTAAAGCTGCTGAGCTAGAAACTCCTGAGCTGGCACGGCCAGCCTATAGAAATGTATGACTGACATTTAACCACTTTTGACTGTAAAAGTGCAGTCTCACTTGTTAACGGTATTTATATGAATTGTATTGCTTTGATTAGCATGGTGCTAAGCGCCGGTCTGTAAGGCTTGATGAGAAACATAAGACACTGTCATAGACCCAGTGCTAAAACATATCTAGACAAAGCACTTCTCTTGGACTGTGGGCAAACTTGCTTGTGTTTGGTTGTGCCTTGTGTGTGTCAAATGCACATATGCAAATGGATGGATCTTCAAGAGAATGTAACAAATCAATGTTTGCACCTTCGTTTCCCAATCATTCCAAATACTTGCTTTGAGAGACAAATGACTGTGTTTTTTCTGCAGTGCTTCACTGTGTTTGGTAATGTCCTTGTTAAACAGCAGAGCTGTAACTGTCAAGAATTCTTCTCATTTCTGCCATCAAAATTTATTAGAAAACATTCAAATTATGGAATGCAAATTCAAAAATTTCACAAGAAGTGTGAAAAGCCATGGGTTTCTGCAGGAGATAAGACTAAGAATATTTTTTACCTTTGTTAAATATATTAAAATTGTAAATTCTGTTCACCAGAAGGCACTCAGGGAAGGGCTCAGCTGCAGATCGGGTGGTCGGTGGGAGCTGGTTGAGAGGCGGGTGGGCGTTGGTTGAGTGTTGGTTGGTAGTGAGACAGTGGTTGGCTGGGGAGATGCGAGGACCATACGAGCAGGAAGCTGACTGGATGCAGGGACGCATGAGCACGGACACTGCAGCTGCAGCAGCCAATGAGTGCCTTTCTCAGTAAGGTTTCAGTTAAGTTCTGTTAAGGTTCGGTTAAGTTCTGTTGAGTTTAAAGTATAAAAAGACCTGGTTTGCTACAATAAAACCGTCTTCTTCAGGTGTATGAGGAGTTCCATGTATCTTTGCTCCCCATTGCTACAGGTTTCAAGGCCCTGTCCTGCCTTCTCAGTCCTTCATAAACATTTGAAATCAGATGGGAGTAGTTCCTCAGGTAAGGATGGTGCTTAAAAATTTGCAGGCTATATTGCAGAAGTAATTCCCTGAGCTGTTTCTGTAACCTGTCTGGAAAGAATGAGTCCTGGGCTAAGAGAGTATTGAACGTAACTACAGTTAAATGTATTCTTATGTTCTTGGGTATAATCACCAGGTGGCTATTGCAGAAGGAAGGAAACAAGACCTTCTGGCTACAGTCTTTATAAATAATCTCCTCCATTTGCTCAGTCATCTAATGAGGCAGGTAAACTAAGTACTCTTTTATTTATTGCTTCTGGCCTTTAGTGGGGTAGACAGCAATGGCTTTATTAGTGTGGTTTTGAGTCCTTCTTCTGCTTATTAACTTTTCTTAGCTTTTCTGCTGCATAGGCAATACGCTCTGCTTGAGTTTTATGGGATCAAGCCCCAAGAACAACTGTGTTTAAAGTATTAAGTATTGAAGTCTGAACTGAATGGATTGTTAGAACACAATTGTCACTGAGAAGCTGCTACTTAGCAAGCTTATAAGACATGGCTTTAGATATTAAGGATGTAAAGACAGAAGAAACATAACTAAGAGTTGCCAACAGATGCTGGAAAAATTTGACAATGCCTTCTTTTTCCTCTTGATTTACCAAGTGTCCACTCTCCATCAATACAGAATGAATAATTGAGGGCAGCAGGTAACTCTTACCAGAACTTGCCTGCCATGAATTTCAGATTCATAGTTTATAATACAGAACAAGCTAAAGGAAGCTGTTCTGAGCTGTGCTGTAGTGGGACCTCTGGATGTAAACCCTGTGCTTAGTCAATCAACTTCTTATGCATCATACATCTGTACTGCTGAGGCTAGAATTAACAAGGCTTCTTTGTACAGAGTATGACCTTCATGCTCTCTCTCATGGACAAAGAAATGAGAAAACCAAGAAGATCTGTGAGATGACAAGCCCGTGTGAGAATTAAATATCTTATCTCTCAATGCACACACTGTAGTAGAGGAGGCATGGTATGACATGTTCCCTATCTCTGTGCTCACTTTTCTTCATAGAATCTCTAGAGGGTCTCCAAGTGACTATTGTCTTACTGATAGTTAGATTTTCTTCTATATATTTATATGCTTCCTGCATAATAGAACATTTTCAGTGTTGTTTTTCTGTGCAAAAGAAGAGTTCTGAAGAGTTATTGCAGTGTATTCTTGATTGAAATATAGGCTTATAACCTGCTAGCATTTAAACAAGGACACAAACAAACTAGTAATATTATGCACATATAAAAACTTCACTGTGCCAGGACTATAATTCTCATTTATCTTTTTCATGTGATGTATTTAATATTTAAAATTTAACACAGCTCTGAATATGAAAGTGCGGGATAAGATTTTCATGCATGGCACAGGATGAAAGAATTCGGAGGTGTTTTGCTCAGTATGCTGAAGAGCAGGTTTGCCATGAGTCTCAAATAAAGAGAGGCATTCAGTTTTTCTGCTTTGTGAACAAACCAGAACCCTGTTTCATTAAGTGAAATATAAATGTCCTAACTTTAGCAACTGAAAAGAGTTTGAGAGTTAATCAAATTAGGCAAATAGCAAGCACTAAAAGCACGAAGTAGTCAGGCAGGAAATGCAGTAATCCTTATAGAAATATAGTCACCTATAAAAGCTGATTCATCTCACCTTTACATTAGGAGTGGGAGACTAATGCACATAGAATGAATCATCTCTTGCAAACTTCTGTAATGAAGAGCTTAGAAGTTCAGATTTTACACAGCTCATGTAAGGGGGAAAGAAAACACTGGTTTTTACAAAGCTGGTTCTGGCCCATCCCTCTCTCATGTAAAGAAGTAAAAGTGTGTGTCTGCCTCCCCAGGATCATCACCCTGAGCCCGCAGTCAGCAGTCTGACCTAAGAGTGTTGGCTAGTGCAAAGGGCAGTGATAGCTATTCCAATCCTAATTCTTGGCCAGGTATTAGGACTTGACCCTAAGTTAAAACCTTGGGCCATCAGTAGATAGAAAATTAATGTCATGATATTACCTATTATTTGTAGTCATTCTGGGCAGTTATGTCATTAAAGCAGAAATGAAAACTGATCCCACGGGATCTTCACAGCATATTGAAGGAGGTTGAGTTTTTAATCCTCACCCACACAAGCTTATCCACAGCAGACTAATCTCATTTTGTTGTGTTCTGATGAACTTTTTACATTCAAGTTTCCTTTATATTAATGCAGCTGGTACTGTAGTCCTCTTATTTGAAGTTAATTTCATTTACTGTTTGCTCTGTTTTGCAATTAGGAAGAAACAAAACAGAGATCTGGGATGCTCCTATGGCTGCTTGCTTCAACTTGATGTTTGGTCACATCTGGTTACACTGTATGGACTTAGGATAGCTCTTCATGAAATGTGGTGAGTCTGTTGTAAACTAAGTCTTTAAATAAGAGGCTAAAAGCCTGTTTAAAAAATTGAAATCCAAATCATATAGACTTTATTCTGCATATTCACTCTGTCTTTTGACTAATTATATATGGCCTTATTCAGTTTATCGTGCTTCATTGTGGAGTAATAAGGTACCAATATGTATTCAAGAATTAGTTCATTTAGTTTGCAGCTGTTGAAAAATCAATTCTGCTGAGTAAAATTGCTGATCAATTTGATTGCAAGGTTGCAGAGACAATGGCTACATGTTGTGATGGTTACAGCAGTGATAGAAAAAGTCACTATGTCACTGGTGTGCCTAAAGTGACATGAATGCAACGAAGTTATGCACACCTCAGACAGAATGCGTCTCAAAGAAGTGACAACTGTTAGACTCAGTGTGAATCCTCCATCTTTAGGGCATCTGTGGATGGTGCTGCTGTGTGTCAAGGCCATTCATTTTAATGTGAAAGCTTCTTGTTTGTTTCTGGTGTGGTTAAATATGTTAAGTGACAGGAGCTCACCAAGATCGAAAAGGGGCAGTTTTCTTTGCAGTGATTTGCGGGAGTGAAAAATGAATCTCTTCCTGACCAAACCCTCAGAGAAGTCTAAGTCTAAAACAGGAAATTCAAACTTCTGCCCCTTTCTCAGAAAATGTCTCCATCATTGAAAAGTAGAAATAAAATGTCAGTTTTCATCAGTTTTTATTATTGACCTTATGGAAAGGGATTGAGAAGTGACAGAAGCAAAGAAGACAAAAAATGATGTTCCCTTCTTAACTGAAAGGCAAGTGTCATCGCAGAATTAGCATATACAGCCTCCACCCTAGCACCTATGGCTGAAGCATGTGGGAGGTGTACTGGCAAGAATTTGGAATATGAGCTGTAGTGCTTTAATGGAAATGCTGTGGGGTATTTGTCAACCCGTCTTGCCCTTAGAGAGGCTGCAAACATCCAAAGTCTGTCATAGTAGAGACAGACCTACAGAGAGACTGCCCCTATCAAGTTAGTTATGGGAATGGTGGCTTTATCAGCCATCCCTGCCAGGGAGCCCATAGCAGAAGGTATATTGGCAATAATTTTTACAAGTTGCCATCAGCTGCCAGAAATTTAAATCTGAATTAAAAGAAAATGGCAGCTATCAAGACAGAAAACAGAGACCATCTTTTCAGAAACCTGAAGATATACAAAGATTCATGGCTTGCAGGTGAATGAGCTTTGAAGGATGCCTTTATTTATAGGCACATATTTATCTAACAGGGAGAACAAGATATTAGGGTAAAAAAGTGGTAATAAATATGTGACTCTTCCTAGTCTTTATACCTGTGCTAATGGTCAAGTAATGTCCTCATTGCTGTACAAAGAAACAAACAGAGAAAAGAAAAAAGGCAGTTCTTTCTCCAATGTGCTGATTTGGGCAGGGGTACAGTTAATTTTCTGTACGGTGGCTGGTATAGGGCTTGGTAGCTGGCTGGGGTTAAACCACAATAGCCAGCTCTCACACCCAGCTTTAAAACACAAGAAGCCGAAGAAAACAATGTGAGGGAAGCAATGGACTTGTCTTACACTACCTTGTACCCTTGCAGTCACTGACTGGGAACAGAGCAAAGTCCAAAATCATCCTCTGAGATGGACAGCCATGGTCAACCTCTGCTCCTCTTTGCCTTTTTCCCTTCACCCTGCACTGGACATAGGTTTTGAACACCAGTAGATGGTGTGAGGACCTCCAGACTGCAAAGGAAATAGAAGAGGGAAGCAAGCCAACTCCAGTCCTCTTTCCTAAGACTGCCAGGAAGTGAACACAGCCTCTCCAGCCTTTCTTCATCTGAGAGATGCTCCAGCCCATTAATCACCTTCATGACTTTTCACTGGCCTCTCTCAAGTGGAGACACAGGACTTCAGTTGCAGAGGAGAGGGCAAGGATTCCTTCCCTCAGCCTGCTGGCAACACCCCTCCTAACACAGTGCAGGCTGCCTAATGAATACCCCTCCTGCCTGCCCCCAGGGCACCAGCTAGCCCAGTTCCTTGAGGGCTTTGGAAGGGTATTATAGGGACAGGGTAAAAGAATTCAAAAGAGGCCCTTCTCCAGGAGTTTCCAAGGGTTTAATCTTGAAGGTGTCCAGGAAAGAGAGAGAGTCAGGAAGAAGAGGGTTATTATATAGTCTTCTGCTCAGGGAAAGATAACTGGACCCAGCCAATGGGGTCAAGATAGGAAGGAAGGGTCAGACTATGTGGTTACAGATCCAGGGGTCCTGGGGGGAAGAAACCATTCCCCCAGAGAATACAACAGCTGCCCTTAGCCTTCTTTGCCAGAAGGACATGTTGTTGGCTCGTATTAGATTTGCTGTCAACCAAGACCCCAGGTCCTTCCCACAGAACTTTGCAGCCAGCTCCTCCCAGTAGTGCCCCTGCCTGGAGTTGTTCCTGCCTGGGTGCAGGACTTGGCACTGTGTCTTGCAGAACTTTGCCAGATTCCTGTCAGCCCATTTCTCCATCCTGTCCACATCCATCAGGATGGCAGTATGGGCCACTGGTGTGTCAGCCATACCTTCCAGTTTCGTGCCACCAGCAAACTCACTGAAGTCATGCTCTGCCCCACCATCCAGAAAGGGCAGAATGAGATGAGAAGAGCCCTGCCAAGGATGGGCAAAAAGAGAAACTTTCTTCAGGGAGAGCGGGGCAGAAGAGGTTTTCAGCAGCCCTCCAAAGACACCAGCGTCAGAGGTTTTGTTGGTTTCCATACAACAAAAGGTTTCCCCTT
>VWZV01017875.1:0-17338 GCA_013397155.1 Irena cyanogastra
GGCGGGCCGGGCCGTGCGCCACAGCACGTACCGCCCCGGCACGGACCGCCTGGGCCCCACGGCCCCCGGTGGCGGCGGGACGGGCTTTGGGGCCGAGTGTGCTGGGACTCCGGGCCGGATGACACTGCCCGGCGCAGTGGCAGCGCGGGACTTCCCTGAACTTGTCCCACGGAGTGACGGCGCAGGAGTTTCACTCGCTGGGTAGGAGCAGGGGGTCCCCTTGCCCCTCCCTGCCGGGCCCTCATCCCTCCCGGGGGTCCTGGACACGCTTCCCGAGAGTCCTGACCCCGCTCGTGGGGTTCCTAGCCCTGCTCTTGGGGATCCGGGCCCTGCTCCCGGGGGGCCCTGACCCCACTCCGGGAGTCCTGGCCCCATTCCTGCCATACCTGGCCCTGCCCTCGGTGGTCGTGGACCCCTTCAGGTGCAGAATGCTGCAGCGTCTGTATTAAAACCCATCAGCACCTAAAAATCCATTTAAATTAAAATCCATTGCCTGATGATCGTGCTTTTGTGTTCACCACAACATTTCTTAGCGTTTCCAGCCCTCGCTGGCAGGTGTGCTCCCGTGAACTTAAGGATACGCTGCTGGGGGGGACATTTGTGATGGATCACAGTTATTTCAGCTGGGCCTTTGTGCCCAGAGAAGTGCTAGATGGCCTCACCATTTCACTCACACTTTGGTTCTGCAGGATAAAACAGTCCCAGGCTCTGTGTGCTAAACACCTCGGTGTGTGGGAGAGGCCCTTGCTGGCAGCATGTTCCCATCCCAAGCAGAGCTCGCCTGTAGATGCAAACCAGCCTGTGGCAGCTGTGCATCCCACGTTCTTCACTCCCCATATGTCCCAAGTCCTGCACAAAGGAACTGTTACCTGGGAATGTTTTTCTCCGGCTGCAGTCTCCCAAAGCCTAATGAAGCTTCTTGACTTCTGGGTCACATGTGTAACATTCTAATTTGTTTTGTAGCCAAAAGAAGAGTGGTGCAGTTCAGCTGTGAGCCGAGGAAAGGAAAGAAGGGAATAAACTGACACTCCACAGGTGGAGACAGAGCAGCTATGGGGAGGTACGAGCTCTTCCATATCAAAGGAACCACTGCTCCTCCATCACAGCAAGCATGGTCACAGGTGTACTCTGAGCATGTTGAGGCACTGAATGGACCAGGTGCACTCAATAAAAGGCCAGGGACTACAACCAACTCTTTCACCCACTTCTGAGGTGAGACGCCGTAACCCAAAGCGTGAGTGGGTGGGAGGTTCTCTTGATCCATCTGTTCCTGTGTGACTGAGCAGGGAGAGGCCTGTGCTCTATTTTGCTTAAACAACAGGATAAATAACAATTCAAAGGGCCAATTTTGGATCAAACTCGAAGTACCACTTGGCTCTGCTGTTAAGATCCTACCTAGGCTCAAGTGCTCTGCTCCGCTGGGGATGAGCAGTGGGAAGTGCTGTGGTGAACCCCAGGTGGAATATGGTCTTCCAGTTTCCTTTGAGAAGACCTAGTGCTGCTGGGATGAATGAAGCCAGAGAGCATGTCCTTTATCTCACTGCACTGATGTGCAATGCCCCAGTGTGTGGCTTTTAGAGTAATATGCAAAACAAGAGGCCAGGGATGGCAGAGCTCGAGTGAGCAGGGAGCTGCCAGAGCAGTGGAAGGGACTGGAAGGGCAGATGAGAAGCTGCAGGACATCCCTGCTGTTCCTGTACCTGCTGCTCCTGCTGCTTCTCCATCTCACTGAAAATGGGAAGCAGTCCTTCCTGCTCTGTGCTACTGCATTTTTGTCTCCTTTAAAAGACGGATTTAATAATAATCCTATTAGGATTTTTTTTCTTGTGAGGAAAACAGGATATTGTTTCAGGATATTGGGCAACAAAGCTGTCCTTGAAAAGCAACACTAAGCAGCCTCGCAGTTCTCTTTCTGACTGCATTTATGGTGTACACTAATCAAGTTCAACATCCGGGACAGCCAAACCATTTCATTTCCAGAATGTGGGAGAGGCTTCAGCAGAGCAGTACAAATTCAGGTTTTCTGTGTTCCACTGTAAACACTAAGGACCTCTAGTAATCTCAAAACATAATCATTAGTTCTGATTTCTCTTGGAATTAATGTCTCAAGCAGATGTACAAGTCTAGTCCTCATCTGTCATGACTACGCATGTCCTGCTTGATAAGAGAAGATAACATGAGTCCAAATCCAGGAATTCTTGGAAATCTCTTCGGAAAGTCTGTTCTATTGAGATATCCATCCTAGTTTCCTGACTAGGCTTTGGAAAAGGGTTTCTGAGCTTTTGGATTGCCATTTCGCTTCAACTCAGAGCTTCCAGGCTCTGAGTTTACCCTATGACAATGAAAGTGGAAGAGAAGGCATCAGCTCACTGTCCTTATGGAACGTGCAAGTTCTCCTCCATGGATGATATAGGTACAACATTGTTCAGGGGCGTATTGGTGTAACGGCCTCTGTCATTTAAAAAATGACAAATAGAAAATAATCTGCCTTAGAAAGAAAGGGCCTGCTAAGATATTCAAAATGGCCACTAACACCATGGAAGACCTCTGTGGCTGTGTTCATTTTTATGCTCATTTAGGTCAACAATTTTTACCTGTCTGGGCTCCCATTGCTGCTCTGTTGCTGCCTGTGTCAGGCTCACACACACATCCCCAGTGATGCAGACCAGCACTTAACAAGGTTGTGTCTCCCCAAAGACCCCCCTTGGATCCTGACACTTGTGGCCGTGTCAGAGAGACCTGCATTTGCCAGCATGAAGAGCCCTATACTTGTCACCTAGTGGCAGTGGAGATAATTCCTTATCAAAATTGTCTGTTGGGGCACCATGTGACCAGTGAGTGGTGAGACAGACAGTGATTTGGCTCATGAGATGATGTGAGGCCAGCAGAAAGAGGATAATCTCCTGTAGTCTTTCTCGGGAGCTCTGGCCAAAAGAGACTCCACCTCTCTGCGAACTCCAGGGGAAAGAGAGTGAGGAGGATGATGTGGGGTGGTGGCAGTCAGAGGCAAGTGGCAGCAAGTCAGCTGGGGACTGCTGTTCCAGATGGGAAGAAGGTAACTGCCATGTAGAGAGCTTTTCCTGCTGTATTTGCTTTGACCTGGCTTTGCTGCATACTGCCTAAGAAAGAGAAGGCTGTGCTGGCTCCAGCTGCATCCTGACAGCTGCCACTCCTGCTCTTTCCTGCCAGGAGAAGCATCCTTTCGTTGGAGAGCTTGCTTAGAAATTAGGGATTCTTGACCACATGGAGACCGCATGGCAAAAGCTGAGATGTCACCATTGCTGTAGTACTCCCTTGTCCCTTGCATTGTGCCTCTTCCTCACACTCTGGGGTAAGAGCTCCCTAGTTCTGTTCAAAGGGCCCCTCATGCTGCAGTTTGCACAAGCATGTCCCCTTTTGCCAAGGAACTTATCTGGTACACGAAATAGTATCTCTGTTCCTCCTGCCCCTCTGTTCCTGGACCAGAGGAAAGTGAGGCTGTTCAATGTCTTTTTTCCAACACTAATTCAACGCTATGTGAGGACTCACTCATGAGGGTCTCTGCTCTCTCTTCAAGGAGTGTGTGGGCTGCTGTCCTTCCCTGATTGCTATCCCATATGTTCCCAGTGCAGTGACTTGTTCTTTCCACGTTCTCCTTTCTTGTTTCCCAAGTGCTGACTGCCTGACTAGCGTGTCTTGGCAACACCAGTCCTCACTCAAGCAGGTAACTCATCCTTTAGGGTCAACAGCCAGTGCTGCCAGTGCCTCCATGCAGGCAGGGGAAGGGGCTGGTGTTTCCTCTGGCATGAGGGGCTTGGTGGGTTGAATATGACCCCAGGGAGTGAGAGCCCACTGGAATGGAGCATCACCACAGAGGAGACACAGAGCTGATGCTGCTGGATGAACACCTGACTGCATCCCAGCCACATTGTTGTTGTCTTCAACCTGGGGTCACCCAAACCAGTCTGACCAGCACAAGATCCTGTTCTGCTACATACACCAGATGCTGGGATCGTCTTTATCCAAAAGCTTTCTGGCAGAGCTGGGGACTCCTGAGGCAAGAGGCAAGGGTACTGGGTCAGGCCACGGCAGTGGGTGTACTTCTTGCCGTATCCAGCTCTCCCATGGGATCTCCACTGTCCCAGAACATGCTGTTTTAATGACTCTATTCCTGTTCTTGGGGTGGGGAGGAAAAGGTGGGGGCTCAGCAAATAATTTAACCATATCCTGCACCAAATAACTTCATATGTCAATAACACTAGCTCACCTGCATTTCATTCTCTGTTGTATCCCTGCCCAGAGAGGCTGTTTCCTCCTGGTTTCAGCCTGCCCGGCATGATCCCTGGCTGTCAAGAGGTTGGTGGCATTCCTAGCCATGTCTCTTGATCTTCATACAGGCTTCAGCACCTCTCCCTCTCCACACAATGCATCTTTAGGATCAGTTCCCACTGCCGATGGGTTTGTTGACTGGGCTGCTTCTGGGAGAATGCTACCTTCAGTGTTTCCACCTTCCCCTTGCTGGCAGGGCCCAGTGGCAGGATGGCCACGGTGTGCTCACATCTCACACTGTGAGCACACAACCTATTGTGTGCACGTGTAAATACATATTTGTGCTGCTTGTTTCCAAAACCCCTCTTGTTCTGTTCCCAAAGAGCCTGAACTGACAATGTCAGGAAAGCCTCTGTCCCCCTGGCTTTGTTTGACCGTGCTCGTTTGGAGGAAAGATCCCCGGAGAGGAGCTCACTGCTGCTGTGTGCCCCGACACAGGCTTGCTCCTGACAGGGAGCAGGCCCCAGTTTTGAGCAGGAAGGACATCCTGCAGGCTCTGCTCCCTCCCAGGGCCCAACCCAGCATCATTTCTGACCCTGGGCAAAAGGGAGCAAGGAGCAGTGCCCGTGGCTGGCTCGCTTGGAGATGGCTCTTTTTGAAGTGGGTCAGGTGCCCTCCCTGCACAAACACAGGGAGCACCGCCAAGTGCACCTAAGTCCAGCACCGCCAAAGTACACTAACAGTTGGAGGCAGCCCTTGGCCCAGAACAGGTTTTGGGGACTTTGCCTTTTGCTACCACGGAGATGGGATTTCATGCCCTGCCAGCAGCGAAGCTCAGGTCAGGATGCAGGTGGCTTGTCCTTGGGAAGCTGCTGCTTCACTGCCACATGCACCCTCCTCCCACCCCATCCCACTAGGATGGTCTCCCCACTCTGCCCATCCACTCTACTTGTTCTGCCCATTCTGCAGGTCATCACAGAATCATAGAAACATTCATGTTGGAAGGGACCTTACAAATAATTTCATTCCACCTTCCCACAACAGTCAGAGATGTCACACGCTAGATCAGGTCCCACCCACTCTTCTCTCTCTGAAATAGTGTTGCCCATAGTGGTGACCAGAAAGAAGGTTGTTTTAGGGAAGAAAATCTGTTTACAGAGCCCAAGTCCTACCTTCCAAGTCAACATTACTGAAGATAAGGTTTGGGCACTGTGAGGTGTCCATCAAAACTAGCTCTCCCCAACAAATTCAGTCCCACCGTCTCCACGTCCTGTTTTGTGTTGGGTTTACACACACTCTGGTGACTGAGCTCTATAGGCAGGAGGAGTTACATAAAGCAATTTAATTAGTCTTCTGTGCAAGCCAGAACTACTTCTTCAACTGGGCAGGTGGCCCATGAACTGACTTTTGACCCATTGTGGCAGCACAATCACCCATGGCTCAACAGTTATATAGGCACAGGGTGGGTGTACCGTGCTGGTTCCAAAAACCCTCAGCAGAAAATAGTTGCAACAATCCCAGTTGCAAATCCCTGATCTTCCATAATCAGAGAATAGGGTTAAATGTGCCTAATAAGCTCATTCTAAATTGCCATTACTGCTATAATAATAGCTGATAAACCAGTCTTTTGTGGGACAGCAAACATTTCTGTTATTCCCCAAGCCCAGCTTGGGGATAGGATAAATAAAGCCAACTCTTGTTTTAAAGCAGGAGGTCATGCTTCATCTTAGGATAAAGGCACTGCTACCCTTTCCCTGGTTTACAGGTTTAAAGGAACAAAATTGAGTGATACAAAATGTCAAAGAAAATTAGATTTTAGAGCAGGAGCAGCTAAAGACAAGTCAGACAGACTGGCACTGAGCTCCCTCCACATGTGTGTTTAGCAGATAATTTGTTATCATCCCAGTTCAAAGTTAACCTGCTGGAAAGCTGCTGTGGGAGAGTTGGCTGATCTGCAGTGTTTCAGATTTCCATGTTTCAGTTGGGTGCAAACAAAAAAAACTCAAAAAGCTTGTTTTTGATTAAGCCTGTTGCTGCCGGGTACAAATACTTACTTTCTGGGTGGAAGTTCATTAGGGCACAAGCACCAAACATGATTAATCACAAAGTGCTCAGTGCCATGGCTTGGGTGATGGAAATGCTGCCCTGTGATTTTCACTTCCCTGTCCTGAGCTGCAGGGATGAGGGAGGAGGAGGAGGAGGATGACAGAGTTTCCTTAGACCCTCTTTCTTTAGGGATTCAGGCACTAGCACGGGTGGGCCAAGGTCTCAGACACCTGCACCGGCTGCCCTCCTTTCCGAGCAGCACCATGAGTCCCCCTGAGTCTCCATTTGGCTCCAAATGTCCCAGTGCAGGGACACAGGGACTCCTTCAGCTCCATTTTGTTGGGCCTGTGGCAGGAAGTTGTGGTCAAGGCTGTTTGCCTGCCCCGGCTCATCTGCTATTATTACACACCTTGCAGGGGTGAGCTGTGTTTTCACTGTCTCAGAGACGGGATTTGCCTCTGTTATGCTTTGGAAAAGCAGCCAACTGTGGTGCAGGGAGCGGGAGGGGAGGCATGTGGTCTGGGCTCGCAGCAGATATTTGTCGTAGGGCTAGCGGCAGCTGCAGACCCCGCCTGCAGGTCTCCTGCAGCATCCCAGCCCCCTTTGCCTTGTGGGATTCCCTGACCATGCTCCC
Source organism: Irena cyanogastra (assembly GCA_013397155.1). Lineage (NCBI taxonomy): Eukaryota > Metazoa > Chordata > Aves > Passeriformes > Irenidae > Irena > Irena cyanogastra. Next base: position 6,929 of record VWZV01017875.1, read on the forward strand.
CTAGGATGCCCAGGGCTCAGGTCTCCCAGGATGGAGAATTTCCCTCTAAGTGTCTGAGCTCTGTTAGAACCAGCCCAGCACCTCTGCTGCATTCCAAGCTGCGTGGCTGCCTCTTGCCTCTGCCCCAGGAGCCCATGCTGAGGGCAAGAACCTCAGCCCCAGTACCACCAGGGCAGGAATGGCCATGCTGCCACCTGCCAGTGTTCCTCCTGCACCCGGGGGTCAGCCCTCTGCCACAAAGCCACAGCACCCTGTCCCAGCCTCTTGTGTGTCCTGGAAAATCCCAGGTCCCAGCTATCTAAATGACCCCTCCTCTGCTGTCTGGTCTCAAATCAAGCCTCAGCAAATGTACATCCCGGGCAGGTCCTCATGTGTCACTAGGGTTGCACGTGCACGTGGCTGTGTAATGCCATAATGAGATTACACAGTGACATGACGGTTGTGAAATAATCCACAGTATCATTCAGTAAATCCCAGGATCCAATTACCTTTCCACATGACACCACTTCCTGGGCATGGAGAGGCCAGGGGGCTGCAGCCTAGTGCCCTGCCCTTCCAACAGCCTTCTGCTCAGCTCCTTTGCTCCCCTGCACCTCTCTGCCTCCTTGTCATTTAAGATTAACAAAGTTTGTGTTTCTCTGCAGGAGCCTCGACCCTCTGCCAGGCTCTGCTGCATTTTCACAGCTGCCTGTTCGCTCCCCAGCACTGCACTGACCCCACTGCCCAGCCAGCCCCAGCTCCCTCAGCATCCCAGCAGCACCCATCCCAGCTGAGCTGCTGCTGTCTGGATCAAGCAGTGATACCAGCCTGTCCAGGGTAGGGTGAAGGGCCAGTCTGACTGGTTACAGGCCCACAGTATGCAGGAGTGCTGAGCACACTGCAGTGTTGAACCCAGAGAGCTCTGGCGTGCACGCTGCCTCCCACAGCAGCAGTGTTGTTTGCAAACATTGTTTTTCCAGATCATTTTTCTTGTCCTGGCAGAGCTGCTCCCGGGACCCAGAAGATCCCTTTCTATGAGAATAAAGCCTGGGGCACAGGTACAGCCACACTCAGCGGCCCAGCAGCAGTGCCAGGGCACGCACGATGCCCCGCGGCCGTCTCGGCGCTCTCCACTGCGGGCGCCACGGTCGCTCCTGGCCCTGGCAGGTGTTCAGACACCAGCACCGTTGCCAAGTCAGGCAGGGAGTGTGGCCAGCTGCAAATTTCAGCTTCGTTTTTGGAGCCTTTGAATCACTGGCCAGCCGCCAGGGTTGTTATTTGTTAGCCTAAGTATTTTTTTCCCAAGTGAATTTCAAGCTGGTCAGAGGAGCCAGGCCAAGGAACTTGGCAGAGGGGCCTTCGGTATCCTCAATGCGGGGGGAGTGGGAGTGAGGGCAGGATATTGTGGAGTGGTCTGCCCTGCCCAAGAGACCTCGAGCAGCCGGACATCGGGCTGCATCAGTGCTGGCAGAGCCTTCACACCAGGAAATCTTTAGTTTCACTTCCCTCATGGGGGAACTCAGATAAAACTCACACTTACGGGGTGGAATCCATGGACCAGCCTGCTTGGAGCACCTCTGTACATCCCTAATGCTGCACAGGTCTCGGTGAGGTTTAAGAAGCTGTGACCCCAGGCATGGACCCCTGGGGTGAGAAGGGGATTAATATCACCCATTTATGTTTGAAGAAAATCAGATTCCCATCTGAGCCAGAGCTGAGGCCATGCTGAGGCTGGGGCTCTGTCTCATCTGGATACCAGAGCCCAGGGACCCTAACTCTGGCCCTGCTCTTTACTGCTATGCTGTCCACTCACCCTCTGGCATGGGGGGATGTGCTGAGCTGCAACTTTGTGCTTTGGCCAGCTTGCACTTGCCGAGTCCAGGGTGCAGGCAGCTCACTGGGAAAGGCACCTGGTTCCACACCCATTCATGTGAAGCTTTGGGCAGAGCTCACAGGGGGCTCATCCTTACTGGGGTGGCCCTGGGTGCCAGGGAGAGCCACCACAGCACCTGTGATCTGCCCCAGTGGCGGCAGCCCTGGCTTCCAAGGCTGTGTGAGGAGAGACAGGAAACGAAACAAAAGAGGGGCAATTTGCAGGGAAAGAAATAGATTTTATACCTTGGAAACCCGAGCCTCAGGCTTCCAGAGACAGTAAACAAAGACTTTGGGGAGGAAGGGCTGGTGGGTCCTTGGGAGAGCAGAGACCCATGGGGCATGGAGCTGTGGGACAGGGAGCTGGGGCTCAAGGATGAGACTGCAGCCTGAGGGAAGCGCCAGCAGGAGGGAGCCTGCCAGCATCTGGCAGGGGCAGCACAAAGGCAATTGGAGCGTGTCCTGTCATTCCCCCCACACCTCCCATCTCCCCATCACCTTTCCAGCCATCGTTCAGCAGCCCTGGGGCTGAGACAAGCCATAGAGAGAGGCTGCCTTTTCTCCCTTCCTGCCCCTCCACCTCTGCTCCCACCCCACCACCTTGCAGGTGATGTCTGAGCCCTACCACCAGGCCACATGCCACCAGCTCCTCAGGAATGTGCGTCTGGAGCACCCTGTGCTCTTGCCTGCCCCAACACCCCACCACTGTGGGGAACAGCAGCTGGCTTATCCCAGGACATGTGGCAGCAACCAGCACCTCCCCAGGAGCCAGTCCATGGCCAGGAGCAGGGCCAGGATCCAGCTCCACACAGCCAGAGACATCCACAGCAGTTAGAGAGGCTCTGTGGGCCTTTCTGTTTAGATGGATAAACCTTCCATGATCCCATCTCCAGGCAAAGCCATTTCTGTCATGTTGCCTCATTCTCCTGACATATACTGTGATGAATTTTGTAAGGGACCTTTCTGCTGAATCGTCTGGGTGTCTTTTCTGTGGCTCAGCAGTGGCCACTCATTGGCCACCGCAGCCATATCAACCTGCCTCTCCCAAAGGCAATCCCAGCCCACCTGATGGCAGATTGAAGGGCTGTTCCTGCCGATAGAGTGGGAAAATGTCAGTGCCCATCCAGTACACGGCACAGTGGCCTACAGCTCTGTCTGGGGGGACACTCCAGATTCCTGGAGATCCCTCTGTATGCAGGGACCCAGCTGACATTTCCCAGCACAGAGCTGGCAGCCCATGAAGCCTCACAGACAGCACAGGGGGCACATGGGAGCCCCCAGTGCCACAGCTGCAAGTCCCACACGAGCCTGAAAGATTAATGACCTTTTTCCAGTGTTTGCTTTAGGCAGACACTCGTGCTCCAGGGCTTTGCTCAGATAACAGTCTGGTATGAGAATAAGCTCCCCTGGTGAGGTGCAATTTGGAGAACTTGAATGGGGGCTACAAAACTAGTTGCAAATAAAGAGATTACAATCAGTATTTGTCCTTTTCTTTTCCTTTTTCCTTCCTAGTGGAGCAAAAATATTCCTGTTTATTGCTATAAACCCTTAGGGGCTGTGTGGTAAACTCCCAGTGGGAATTACTGTCACAAGAGATCAGAGATCCCAAGAACATCCCCTTGCCAAATTTACAGTTATCGTTAGTTTTAATTAGCCTTGTTTATCTCTCCCTGCAGTGGTATTTGGGGAACTAACTCAGGTCAAATACGGGGCAGTTCCCCTGTTGTTACCAGACATCCAAAATCTCCCTTCAGGCCACACCAAACTGTCACAGTGTGGACACCTTCCTCAGGCCTCTCCTGAAGTCTGGTTCTGGGCTCCTGCATGTCTGCGAGGAGGAGTAAATGGCTGCTGGGAAAAGACCAGGAGAGGAGGAGACCCTGTTATCCCACCCCCAGCATAGCTCTCAGCCCCCAGCCACCCCAGCCGCTCAGCTGCAACGCCTGTGCACTCACACCCTCCCTGCTCTATATTCTTCCTAAGAAAATAAAGCATCACTGTCCTATTAATTATGTGAGTTCTGGAGCAATATTTTTCCCAGAGTCACCTACTGGTTCATGTATTCGTTTTCCAGGCAGCTTAGCCAGTAGCCTGGCAACACGGTGACCTTATGCTCTGCTCAGCTTTGAGCATTTTATTAGCCACACTGGACTCTCTCCACCGCTTTATATTGCTGAGCTCCTCATTAGTACAATTAATAAGCCGCTTCTGTCAATTCAATCAAATGCCAGGCTCAACAGCAGGAGAAAGCTTTGGCAGATCAAGTAGGGGAGATTCTGGGTAGCACTGGGAAATTGTAGGAAACCTTTCATCTCCCCCAAGGAGCTGAACAAGAATGGAATTGTGGGATTTGGATTCTCTCAGGTCATGTTTATTTATCGCTGGCTCGTTAGTATAATAAATCAGGTCCCCTGTCATTTTGAATGAACTCATAGGTTTGCTGGAAGGAACTTGGCAGAACACCTTGATATTATTAGTGGTGGTGTGGACAAAGCCCCCTGAAAGGGTGCACAGGCACCTCACACGCACCCACTCAACCCGCACCCCACCAGGGACTGGTGCGGTCATGCCAGGGGACTGGGATTGTCTTGGGACACACCACACAGCATGTCCCAGGTACTTAACAGCCACAGGAATGAGTGATTCTCCCTGCTCCTGTGCTTGCTTCAGGAGATGCGCATGGTGGGAGACATCCCTGTCTTGGCCTCACACGTGTTGCCGGTGAAGAGCACCAGGCAGACAGCTTTGGCGACGTCCTGCACTGGCAGTCACGTGGATCAGGTGCATGTGACAGCACTTTGCCTTTCACACCTCTCCGTGTCCTGCCAGACTTTGTCCTGCTGTGACGTCGGTATGCTCTTTGGATCCCATGCGGGCTCCAGGAGCTCCTGCCACAGCAGTGCTGGGAGGTGCTGCTGCTGCAGGGCAGACGGGTGGCAGGCGAAGGCCTCGTGCTCACACTGGTGCTCACTTGCTGCACCAGTGTGGCTGTGGCTCCTGAGCCTGATTCCTGTGTCCTCTGAGTGAGACCTACCAGCAACAAGGGACCAGGAGGTGGCTTTCGCGTTTCACCTCCCCCTGAAGTGGGCACACCCACTGGTCTACCAGAGATGCTGGAGAGGTCACAGTCTCCTTGCCTTGATCTGGGACTTTTCCACACCAGAGAACAGATGCGCAGGTTGGTTCCTGCATTGGAAATAATGCTGAGTGACAACAAGAAAGAGTTGTGATTGGCGTTATAGTCTGAGTGCCCCAATAAAGCAGCATCACAGGTTTATGTCCCAAAAACCTTCCTCAAATAAATTCCCCAAGAAATCCTTTGATCTGGTCTGACAGTGAGAACATAAATTTGAATACAGATTAAAGGTTACAAAATAACCGTTCTGTTTTATTGTTTAATATAACACAGTGTTTAGTCTCCCTGATGTGATAATTATTAAACTGTTCCTTTTCTTTTCATAGACCTTCTCTATGAAGACCTTCACCTTTCACTTTCACCACAAGTCAATTCTATCATTTTTGAACTGGACCTGTACCACCCTTGAAATGCAGGGATTCCCGAATCAGCTGTGTGCTGTTGGAGCATATCTCCATTCCACCCTGTCCCTAGTCCGTAAGAGCCTGGGAAGTTCCTGGGGCAATGCTCCCACTCATTAGCTCTCTTGACTCTACCTGACCTATAAATGTTGAAGGAAACAAAACAAACTGCTGGGAGGGAGAGGAAGGGCTGTAGGTGTTGGCCACATGTCAGTGGAGCCTAGCCAGGCTCCAGCTGAAGATGCTATTGTGTCGCAGTGATTTCCCTGGAAAAACAGGCCTGGAGATCTCCTTACTGTTCCTGGGAAGCACTTGATGACCAGGAGGGTGTGGATTCGAGGCACCCGGAAGGCTGTGGGGGTGTTGGGGCTTTTGACAACATTGTGAATGTGACCCTGAGCAGACACGACTACAAACCTGCAGGACTTGACAAGGCAGCAGTGCCCAGCCCCAGCACACATGGCTGGAAGTGCCAAGGGTTGGCTCTGGTTCCCAGACAGTGTGTGTCTGCAAAGACATGCAGGTGCTGCACTTGGAGAGGTCCAGGACACAGGCACAGCAGCTCCTTGGCTGCTGCCCATGCAGAGCTGCGGAGTGGTGGTCCATTGGCCACCAAACTCTGCACTGGGAGCCTGAAGAGAGATTGAGGCAGTGGGGGTGTCTCTTGTGTGTGCTCCAAGCAAGACCTGTGATCCCTGGCCAGGCCCATGGCCGCTGCTCTTTGGGCTTTGTCACCCCTTTCAAGAGCAAAGCTCAAAGTTCCTTCCCGGTTTGTTGGCAGAGTGGATGCGGGAAGGTTAGTGCCCTGCTCCTGGAGCAGGTGCACAGCAGACTGCTGCATCCTGGGGGTGTCTGGGGGAGGCAGCAGTGTCACCAGTGCCCTGGCACTCATCCCTTCCTCCCAGGAAGTGCAGTGGCCTGGGTACTGGGGTCATGGGCAGACACAGCCAGGATTGCCAATTTGCATCCCATCCCTCAGGGATGGTGCAGACACCCTGGGAATGGACTGGAGGGGACAGGAACATTCCAAGAACCTCAGCCAGAGCTCAGCCATCTCTGTTCTGTGAGGAGGGTCTGTGGGTGATGGAGTCCTCCCCACGGTGCCAGCCCTCTCCAAAGCTTCACAGGCAAATCACTTCAATCTTTTTAAATGTCTGGCTCAAACCACCACCCAAGCATCCTATGCATCCCCAGCTACTGCCCACACTCAGCATGGTACATGGAAAGCTGTCTGGGGACACAATGCTGTCCCTGTCCTGCACCACAGGGGAACCTCCTGCATCCGCCACCCCTGGACAGTCCATAAATGCCCCCTCCCTCCTTATCTTTCCCTGAGCAGCAGGGGTCTTGGCATCTCCTTAGCCCCTGTTTCCTCTTCCAGCTCCTGTTGATACAGTGGCTGTGGGAGAACAATGGGGCCAAGGGCAGCAGAGAGACAACCTGTCTGTTCCTCTGGCTGTCTGCTCACTTTCCTGGGCACAGCCAGGCCGCAGGGACCTGTGGCACAGCTGATGAGGTGGCAGCGCCAGGGAGAAGCTGGGACAGGGGCTCCCCACAGGGGTGTCCCTGCCACAGCCTGAGCAGTCTGGCACTGCCCCATTCCAGCACTGCAGCACTGGGCATCCCACACCATAGGACCACCCTGCACTGCCTAGATGCTGGTGGAGATGTCCCAGTGAGGAAAGGGGTGCAGAGGTACCTCTGTGCTGATGAGAAGAGGGCTGAGAGGGCAACAGGGGCAGAGAGAAGTGGCTGGTCAGGGATTTGGAGGAGAGAAGAGTTTTTATTGTGAGTTATTGGCCAGGCTGGCACCCTCTGCCCTCCAGCAGTGTCACGGGCACAAGGAACGATATTAAATAAAGAGCTCGTTTCAGGCCGTGCTCGTCAAGGCCAGCAGGTTTAAAAACCTCCCTGAATTTCCAGCCTGCGAGGAGCAGGGAGGTAAGTTCACTCTTATCTGGAGGGAGTGCTGGTCGGGAAGAAAATTGCGTGCTCCTGAGGAGCGGCTGGACAGCCAGCCGGAGGTGCAGCACACACTGTTCAGCCAAGGTCAGAGTCCCGCTCCGACCCAGCCACCGACAGTCCCGAGGGCGGCGTGGAGGGAGCAGACCCGAGGGGCTGGGAGGCCAGCACCTGCCAGCACCTCTGGCACCCGCCCCCGCACCTCTCAGCACCCTCCGGCATCCCCAGCCCGCAGGTGGCAGCGCTTGGCTCCGCACCCCACGGCCACCCATTCTCCTCTGCTGGGGCTCGTGTGCCATCCAGTGGCGAAGGCTCCGCTCCAGCACAGTCTGAGCTTTCCCATGCTGCCGCTCAGCGCCGGGAAGGAGGGAACCATGCTGGGCTGGAGCCTGGGAAGCATCTCGCCGTGGAGAATCCACTGTGGAAGCTGCAGACAGCAGTGGGATGCGCTGAGTCTCTATTGCCACCCAGCCGGGGAGGTATGCCCAGGCCAACGGTGCTCCTGGCCGGGGCGGGTTCCTGGCTGTAGCAGGATCCCAGACTTCCCCTCGGAATGCTCAGGGAAGCAGTCCAGGTGCTGGGAGAGAGGCCCGAGGGGGTTGAGCAGGACTGGGCTGCAACAAAGCCTCCTGCACCTAACCCTAAGGATCCAGGATCGACCTGTGCTAGGGAGCGGGGAGACTCCTCATCTCAGGGGGATGTTCAAGTCCTTCCATGGCAAGTCCCTGACCACTCCATCCATCTTGTCCCAGCCAAGGACAGAAAGGGGTCGAGTGTCTCCTCCATTTTAAACCACGCTGACACAGATGGCTGGCCTGGAATTACCTCCAGCAGGGTCGTACTAGCTGTACCCCCGGGCGTGCCACTGCTGCCTGGTCTGCAAGAGCTTGTGCCCACTTCAGCACGGCCAGCAGGGTTGGGCTTTGAAACACCTGTGGGCAATCCCACAGGTTCTGTGTATAGCACTAGCCCTGCGTGGGCAAATGGATTCCAGAGGCATCATCCCAGAGGACCCTCAGAGCAATGTCACGTCTCAATGGATACTGTGGGCAGCTCCACAGATCTTGGAGCTGTGCTGGACTGGGACTGGCAGAGGGAGCAGAAGAGAGAGTTTTAAGGAAATTGGCTGAGAAGGCAGGGCCCCCTGCAGTGGCAGTTGTAGCTTGGTGAATCACAGGAGGAGACATTAGGAGCAGCTCAGCAATTAAGAGTGGCTTCTATTAATATGCAAATTTCTGCTGCCATGGCAATAATCTTATAAATGCAAATTGCACTGGAAACTATTGTTGTAGAGACCTGTGCTGAGCCCTGGACTTTGTCTAAGCAGATTCTCCTAATTGAACTCCCCCGAGCCTGTGGCCCTGGGCAGCTGGGGACAGCACTGCCAGTGGCCACCCTGATGCAGGCAGCAGATTCCCACCTGGCATCTTCCCTGTCCTTGCTCAGCCCTTTTTGCACAGATCATAAAGAATATCCTGAGTTGGAAGGGACCCACAAGGATCATTGACTCCAACTCCTGGCCCTGAACAGGACACCCCAAAATCCCACCCTCTGCCTGAAAGCATTGTCCAAACACTCCTTGAGCTCTGGCAGCCTTGGGGCCATGACCGTTCCTTGGAGAGCCTGTTCAGTACCCGACCACCCTCTGGAAGAAGCTTTTCCTAATATCCATTCTAACTGTCCCCTGACAAAGCTTCAGACATTCCCTTGGGTCCTGTCACTGGTCACAGAGAGCAGAGATTGGAGCTGCACCTCTGCTGGCCTCAGGAGGAAGCTGCAGCAGATGCTGATGAAGTCTGACCTCAGACTCCTCTTCTCTGGGCTGAACAAAACAAGTGATCTCAGCAATTCCTCATGGCCCCTCCAGACCTTGCACCATCTTCATATCCCTCCTTTGGACACTCTCTAACAGCTTTATATCCTTGCCTATGTGCCAGCAGCAACAGGCAAGGCAGTTCAGCCTCGCTGCTCTGTGAGAATCTTCTTCCCCCTGCCACCAGCATCCAATTCCAGTTTCTTCAGCCATCAGAAGCTGTGCCCTGAGCTACTCTGAGAAGCAGGGATGTGTGCAGCTCCCTCCACCTTCCCCACACAGCCAGAGCCACCTGCAGCAGAACCTGGCTGCTGTCCAGCCATGCTGTTGCCACCCAGGAGGCTGAGACTGGCCTAGAACCGCGGGTACTACAAGCTTCAGCACCAGCTTGCCCTGCTCTGGGGCAGCACCGCGCTGCAGATCCTGACTCGAGGGCAGAGGGGATGTTTTCTCCTGAGCCTGCTCTGGGTGGAGGCTCCAGCAGCCCCACACTGACCGGGTGGACTGGGTCTGCCACAGGCTGTGGGGCTGTGTTGGGGGGCACTGTGCCTGTGCCTGGTCCACCCCAGACCAGCTGTGGGGGTGTCTGTGCCCAGGTGTTGGTAGCCAGGCTGGGCCCTGGCAATGCCCAGGTGTGATCCAGGTGAAGCCCTGCAGGTCTGTTTGCCCTCATGCTGGCTATGGGAGCACAGACCCAGGCCACGGTGCCAGTGGAGCCACTTATAGCCTTGGAGACACCTGTGAGGTGTCTATGAGAGGACACCTCAGCATAGGTGCGCTGCACCCGCAGCCCAGGGTCAGGGTGACACCCTCGCGGCAGCAGGGTGTTCGTGGGGACACAAAATCACAGAATGGGTCAGCTTGGAAGGGACAACAGAGGGTCACCCGGCGCCTCCCTGCAGACACCGACACCCATTGCCAGAACAAGCTGACGTTGCAAACAGATGAAATCGAGCTCCCGAAAACACCCACCCTCGCGGCCCGCAAGATGAGGCTGTTCTGGGGACGCTCCTGGCCCCGCCCCTTACACCTTCAAACGGAAGTCGTGCGTGGGGAGGGGCTTGTGGTGGCACCGCCCACTCTCTGCCTGCCGGCCGCTGGTGCAACCCGGGGTGGTGGCGGTGTCCCCGCCCCTGCGTGCCCCGCCCCGAGAGCCCCGCGCTGCGCTCGGTGCTGGGCGGGGCTTGAGGTGGTGCCTCGCTCTCGTGGCCCCGCCCAAGCCGAGTCGGTAAATCGGCCGGCAGGCA
>VWZV01017966.1:0-17231 GCA_013397155.1 Irena cyanogastra
TTATATGAAATATTTAGACGGGCTTGCTTATAAATTTAAGATTACAAATTACTGTATTATAAACATAAATTACAGTAGGCTGTCACAATATTACAACATAGTCAAAATTTCTTCTCCAGAATAAAGCAGCTGTCCCAGTAATCACACACTCGATAGTGACTACAAGACAATCACACTGGAAGCCTGTCACACACCTTAACATCAGGGATACTTTTCTATTATTGATCATCCTTCAAATATCAACCAGTGTGTATACTTGGGAGACAAACAATGGGTCAAAGTAGAATAATTTTCATTCATTGCACTAAAAGGTGTCACTTACACCACAAAGGGGACCACCATCCCTAAGCTAATTTTATGTGCATGTAAGAAAATTCAAAGAACAATTTTCATACAGTAAATGAGTCAAAGATTTAAGTCCAAACGTTGCTGAGTGTTTGCCAAAACTTCAGCATGATATTTTTAATTGCTTTTCATGAGCCATCTCATTTGTTATGAAGAGTGACTTGTATGCCTACACATAAATGACTGGTGCTATTTTAGGTAGTCTGCTGAGACATCCTCATGACAAGGGCAGCTATAACACAATGTTCAAGAGAATTGTGCCTTTCTGAAACTGTAGCTTATAAAACCAGACAGGATAACTAGGACATCTGAAATGGCACTGGACAGGTATGTTTAAAGCAACTGAATCCCACCCATCAAGCCTGTGAAACTCAAGAGTCTTCCTTTAGAAATTAACAGTTGTACCAAAAGACTTCTTAAATTCATCACTCAATTTTCAACAGTTAATTATAGAAGACCTTTGATGCAACAATTTCAAATATGAATTGCACAATCTTTCAGCACTGAATATACAACGTGGAAAGTGCTCATAGCAGAAAAGACACCTAAAGAGGCAATCACTAAGAGATGAAGGAAAAAACATCCTTCATCAACATGTGCTAACCTCTTGCCCTTCTTCTGGCACCAAGTCAGCATCTAACAGTTAAGTACAGCAGAAAAAAATTGAGTGGTTAAAAAAGATGAAACTTGCCATAAAAATCTTAAGTTCTTGTAAAAGACAACTCTGGGTCAAAACGTAGATGTCCAACATACCTTGGTATGTTCAAAATTATTTTTACATGCCTGTGTATCACATGATAGTGTAAAGAGGACCAAATATTTCTAACACTTCTAAACTCTGTTATGTACATCAAAAGATACAAAGGAACAGAACTCAATTACCTCTGCAAAGGGTTTTACAGACTGACTTTAGCACTGGTACAGGGATATATGAGGAATACATGGGCATGAAGTTGAGGCCAGGGCAGGTAGAACAGAAACATAATTTCCTACACATTCACTAGAAATTAAAAGAAACGGAGGGGGGGTTTTAGGATGAGTTACACTACACTGAACTGCATCAGTTGATTAACTGTTGATGCAAATATTTCTGCAGTAAATGTTTAGTTCTGTCCAGGCAGAATTTTTAAGTCTCTACATTAAATAACAGGTCTCAAATTATCTACAAAATGGTCTGACTTTTTTCTTGTTCTTCAGAATCACATTATCCACAGAGAAATGAAAGGTGAGGAAGTTGCTTTAAGGTTTGTAACACTAGGGGCTTTCCCTTTACAGACCTGTAACATTTGTTGTCTTGCACTGGTATACCCCAAGGCTGCTGTGGCAATACTTTTACCTCTTACTCCCAGATGCTCTCGTCCTCGTGGTCTTGTGTCATTGAACCACAAGACTCTGATAGGTCTCTGACGTGGGGTTTCTCACAGGAATAGATTATAACTGATTTTTAACTCATCCTTTCTCTTCCCACTCTTCTTTCACCATTTACTTTCTAGCTTGAGGTTTGTAACTTTACAGTCAGGAATATGTAGAGCTCAGTGGATAACATTAGTAGACAATTACTATTTAAATAACCCATAAAAAACTTCCAGAAATATACATGCACAGAACTTCACAAATAGTTAAATGAGTGCAACATCTGTACCAGACCAGTTGCTGCAGTCAGAAACTTCAGCACTAGTATGTAAAGGAAGCCAGCTGGGACACCAAGCTAATCCTGCTGTAACCAAATAATCACAGTGGGAAGTGTTCAGTGGAATATCTATGGTGCTGGAGAAAATGATGGGAAAGAGAATCCTGCCTGGTGATATTCCAGTTTCTCCCTTTCCAGCTGGCTGTGGGTATAGCTTTCCTCTTTTCTTTCTGTCACATGCTGTTTTTAAAAATATTTTAATTTTTTTTTTCAATAAAATTTTGGGTTTTCCTCATTAAGACTGTACATACCACTACTTAGGGAGCTCCCAGGAAAGCCTATCTGCTCAGCAGACAGTGAATACTCAGAAACACTGAGAATACTCCAGATTTTAAGAAACTTTCTACAAAACTCAGTAGACATATATGTAGCATTCCTGTTATGTCTGCTATTTTTGCCTATGTTTGGGTATTCTCAAGCATGAATAGTTGTAAAAGGGATAAGGATGTTGCCAATTAAAACGGTGAAACAGTTTAAGTTTATGTGGCCCAGAAAGAAGGAAAGTAATTATGAAAAATTCAATATTAACTATACCTCTAATATCCTCTGGAAAAAAAATAGAGTATTTGAATTCACCGAGGAAAACAATTTGGTTAAAAAGTCCTCAGGCATTTTCTACTGCTTCAAAAACTAATCCAAATTTTCATATTCTATGTAGTAGAGATCTCAAAAGAACATATCTAAAACTGATCTAACTGCACCTGTTCAAACATCAGTATTTCCCAGCAGATGACGACAAAATTAAGGACCTCTCTGCAATCTACCAGGAAACTAAAGCTTCCTTTAAAGAAATACAGAAACTCAATCAAAGAATTAACATCATAATGGGTTTATTACATCTTTCAAGAAATTGAAATTCAAGGTTTTTAGACAAATAGTTTGAGGAAACATAGAAACACAAAGAAAAACTGCAGCCAAACATCAACAAGTGCTTTCGACTTAACTATCTGAAAATGTAGAAACACAGAGTTGAATAGTTTTTTCATATGGAAGGAAATGTAGCAGTTCACTAACTCCTTCAATTGCCTGCCATACGTATAACAAACTGAGGCCTTTTCTATCCCATGTGACAAAGCTCTTGAAAGAGATCAGCAAGAACTCCATATTCACCTCTGTCTCCTCAGCAAAGTAACTAGAATTAACAACAGTTGAATAAAACTTACACAGATTAAAAATATTCTGATGCTTATTCCTTATATCATTTTTGACCTTTCCATAAATTCGGCTCAAAGAGTTAATTGTGCTGAAATAAACATTAGAATAAAGCCTAAGGATACAATTTTTTACCTAGCCATGGAGTATTGGCAGCATAGACAATGAAACTAAACTGTAGAATAATTCATTAGGAAATATGCAGTAGCTGTGGCAAGATTTACTACAAATATACTTGAAGTGATTTTAAAAATTAATATTATGCTGCTATGCTCAGCTTAATTAGCTCTCGTCTTCATTTGCAAAGCATATCTGTCTGGTTTATGAACTCAGTCTTTACTCCCCATTCTTGAAAACCTGTTTAATTAAAGTTTTAACTACTGCATAAGTTTTAGAAACAGTACAATGACTTTTATTGCTATAAGCCTAAATCCTTTTTAAATATCATCATATCTACATATGTTATATCAGAATATGATACGGCATGCTCCATAATACTCCTGTGTATACACACAATACTAGTCCTTTTCATTATATGTGCCCTCTATTTCCATTATGCTGCACCCAGGCAATTTTGGGGGTTTTGCACAAGCAGTTGGATTGTGATTAACTTAGCCAATCAACAAGTCAGTTCTCCTAAATCCATTAAAACTCACCTTCCTTTTTTTGGCATATACCTATTTCTAGCCTGTTCAGTGATTTCCTCAACAATTATTCTATTTTCTCTCTTTCATAGGTCCACCACTTATTAGACTCCCACTTCTACTAGCAGGTGACTCTACTCTGGTTTTCAACTACAGCAAATCCTATGTCTTTTTCAGCATTTATCACTTCTGCCCATTGATGCTATTATAAATGATTAAATAATAATTTAAATTTGCTATACATACAAAATTGAAACATAGTCATTACATACGAGCTGAGATATATCTAGAAATGCATGACATAGAGTTGATCATAACCTTTTTTTGCCTGCATATTAAAAACCTCATGGCACAATGGTCAGTGTACAATTATTTGTGCAATCACTGCCTACAGACTACAGCAAAGCAAAAAATATTTCTTGTCTCCCTCTGCATGGATGCTGGAGACTCTAGTTAGACTTGTCATCCATTATACCCAAAATACACTGGAGTTTCATCACACAATTTACTCCACAGAAGCAGAATGTCAACAACAGTCAGTTCTACAATAATTTTAAAAGATAATAGTCATTTTCCCTCCTGTTCTCATTTGAATCTCATAACCATTGTGGTGATCAATTTCAAAACCTTATTAGTTCTGCTGTTGTGAACTATTCAGGACATCAGATCGGTTTGCAGTACAAAACTACAGAGGCAATCTTTTTAAATTAACAATTTACAATTAATATTTCTGCCAGCATATATGTGTAAATTTTCCATAATAAAAAAAACTATGGCAAAATTTTCAAATTAAAATATGGCAAATTATTTCATATGGCTGACAAATGGTGCAGTAATATAGGCAGGAGCACTAAAAAACTGTCAAGCTATAAATCTCATGAAGAAATGAAACAAACAAAGGGGAAAATTCACACTATTTTTCTAAGTTAAAAAAATAATAGCTAAAGAATCATCAGTTCATTCTGTGTAGAATTGTGTATTCATTACTCTGCTCAATGGAAAAATATGAAATGCATAAAATCAGCTTTGAAGAGATGACATTTTTTGTATTCTTTACATATAGTCTAATCCCAAAAAAATGTTTTCTTAACATTCTTCTCCTTAAAAAATCTTTTCACCAGATTTTCATTTAGACTGAATTGGCCTATTTCTCTCAGCATTAGCAGAGCTGAGTGTCCTCATACCAGCTGAGGCTCCGCTCCTATGAGCCTGTTCAGATGATCCCAAACGGCAGTGTCAGTGCATTTTAAGGAGTTACTGTGCTTCAGCTGGAGCTGGTAAGCAGACATGTGGTCCCTGTCAGCTCATTGCAATGACAAGTACATGGTGTTCACTTAAGCAGCTTTCAGCAGTTCCAAAAGGGAGCCCAGGTGAAAGCATTGGAAATATGAGCATTTAGGAAGAACACTGGAGGCAAGCTTTGCTTTTTTTTTTTATGTACAGCATCGAAAGGGATGCAGCTGCTGTTGTTTTCCTGCACCTGTGGAGATGCTAATCTAAACTAATTTTATCATTAGTTGGGAGTAGTGTCATGATATGATCAGCTTAAATCAATCACATGAGTGAGTAGTATCTCCAGTTCTGGGGGATGGAAGGCAGGAGGGAAGAGTGGGCTTGTGTGTCTGTGTGTAGAAATGTAAGGGGATCAAGAAAAACAATAGTTTTTAAAAACCACCACCTGTCATTC
Source organism: Irena cyanogastra (assembly GCA_013397155.1). Lineage (NCBI taxonomy): Eukaryota > Metazoa > Chordata > Aves > Passeriformes > Irenidae > Irena > Irena cyanogastra. Next base: position 5,519 of record VWZV01017966.1, read on the forward strand.
ACAGTTATCTGACCATTACTCAATTGGAAATGAACAGAAAGTCTGCTTAAATCTTTCTTCAAAGGGGACAAAGAAATTCAGATGGAAATTCCCCCCCAAACACACACACCAAAAAAGTCATCATTTGGGATTCTAAAGGCAGAATAAGGATGCACATAATAAAACAACCTCATACTGAGACTATCTCGCAAGACAGTTTTCTACTCATTATGGTATGTGGATACAGCTCTCTCACAGTGTCATTGGCTGAGTTCAGCATACAAAATATATTCAAGTAAGACAGAAATAAGACTTTTGCACTGCTTTAAAATGAAATAACCAGTAAGATTTATTTACATTATTCAGAGCAGAGTATTTTGTTTCAGCATGTTTTTCCTCAAATTGCAAACATAAGAATATGTCTGGTCCTAATACTGCCTGAGTTAATAAAAATTGTAGTTTCAATTTACAGGACGAAAGTGCATGAATTTCCAGGTTTTGAACCTGTTTGCCTTTCAGTACACCTAGAAAAATCTGTGCTGACAAATACATGAACTTATTGTTCATTTTCTGAGATGAGGAGCCCAGGGAGCTCAGTTAATATCTGTTCCACAAGCTTCTTATATAAGCATAAGCCTACAACAACATCTTTCATCCTGACTTTCTCATCTATAAAATGGGTTTAATACTCTTTCCTTCCTCCTACCCTCATCTTTGTTCTTGTCACAGTGAGCTTTTAATGCAATACACGTCGATGAGCACCAGAGTTGAAATGAAGCTGAGCTTATATCCACAAACTGCTTAACCAGACATCTAAACACTGAGAAGATTCAGTTCTAAGCTGTTCAGAACAAAGAGCATTTTTACTAAACACACCCTTTATTCTGATGTCTAAGTATGGATTTCAGGGTCAAATTTCAGATGACGAATGACATTTGTGTCCATAGGTTGCAAAAAGAAAGTAATTTTTGAAAGTTGAAATACATGATGACATTTTATTAACTACTGGATTTTTAAAGTGTTAATGCATTTTAGTCTCTTGCTGCTCACTTTTTAAAAATCTTCATAAAGACAACCTATTGAGCTTCCCATTGGGATGATTACACTTGTATGCATATCTTTTCTAACCATCTGATGTCTTGGCAGCAAATCAACTTCCAGTGAAACAGAAATCAAATGTGTTTCTTTAAAGAAAAATGTCTATGAAAGACATGCTGTCTTTAAATGCGATGACTACACTGCATTTCTTTAGGCTTCCAACAGAGAAAACATTCATCTAAATGTGAAGTAACACATTTGAAAATTAGTATTTGCTATCGTAGAATCATAGGGTAGTTCAGGTTGCAGGGTTCATCAGGAGGTCATCAGTCCCAGCTCCTGCCAAAACCAGGGTGAGCTACAAGGTCCATTATTGAGGGCTTTATTCAGTCAGGCCTTGCACATCTCTAAGGATGGAGGCCACAGCTCCTGTGGCAATAACCCCAGTGCCTGACCATCCTCAAAGAAAAGGGGTTTTTAATCCAGTCTGAACTTCTATGGCCAGTGCACCACTAGGCCCAGCTCCACCTTCTTGCCAACCTCCCCATGGGTACCGGGGGCTTTCTGTTAGGTTACCCCAAAGCTTTCTCTTCTCCAGGCTGAACAAGTCCCATTGGGCCAACATCTCCTGGCAGGGCAACTGCTGCAGCCCATGTTGAGTTTGAGAGCATGGAGCCCTCTGCTGTATTTGTTATGTATTACTTTTGTCTTTCTGCTCCAAAATGCACACTGAAATCTATGTGTGGTCTATGACACAATGGTAGTTTTCTTTTCCTAAATGTCAAATTTCAGAAATCCAGTATTTTGTACCTTTACTACTGGGCCTAAAGATCGACAGAACCTTAAAAATTCATTATGGATACAGAAAATCTTCATAATGCATTTCTCAATTTGTTTTTCCGGGTTAAAGATTCTGCAATATACATTCCCATTATTTGCATTTACAGAAATGGAGTCCAGTCATGCAGGGACGCTGCATATGAAAATAGAATAAAAATCAATGGAGACTCTATTTAGGAGATTTGCAAGAATATAATCAATGACAGAGAGTCATAACAGAGAACCTAACAGAGAACAGCTGAACCTAAAAGAAAACTTCCACTGGCTAAAAAAATCCCATCAGTATCTAACAGTAAATACTATCAAATAAACTGCAGAGATACATAAACTGGTGAGATATATATTCTGTGCACATGGACACAAAATAAGAATATTTTAGAGGATGAAGAGATTTCATCTAAGGTAATTTGACTGATCTGTGTCCTTTAGATACACAAAGAACAAAGACAGAAGAATATGAAGAAGACAATCAAAATAAAAGATATTGCGAAATTTGTAATCTATGAGGATGGCGCCGTGTCTCTGTAGAGTGTAATCTGTTCTCATTTCTGCAGATCTACCACTCCTGTCAACGTGGATCTGACCACTCAGAGATTCATATTCACAACCCCAAGACAGATACAGCAGACTGATGAGGAAGAGAATAGAACACAGCCATAAACATTCTCTGTGTGTCATCATCTACTGTGATTTCTAGATTTTAATGTATTTTACTGATAATCCATTTTCCTATCTGAACTATCAGCAATTGCAAGCAGTACCTTACCAAATAAGCAGTACCTCAGAATAGTTACCAGGGGCCTATGTGCTGGGGGCAGTGAGGAAAGAGGGAACAAATAGAGTCTTAGTACAGCAGTAGTAGCACTAAATTGCTTCTGTATGATTAAATGGCAAAGGTTTGTATGTAATTCCTGCCAGGTGATTGCTCTGAAGATGTTATGTACAGAGACATTCTTGGGCTCCAACACTGGCAAAGTCTGAGTTTTTCTGAAGGCTGCTCTGCTTTCTAGAGGCAGGCATGGATTTTTTGGTATAATCTAATACAAGTTGTTGTCAAGCAGTATGGTCTCTATGTGAAGACAGCAGTTTTGTTGGAAAATCATTCCTGGACCTCAGTGAAAAAAGAAATGGCAGCCATAATATCTGAAAAAGTTGAGTTGATTCAGTAAAACAAAAAAGCCCCAAAACAATAAAAACCCCTTAATGATTGTCTTTTTCATACTAAAGGGGTACTGGATGCCACTGACACCAACTCTCTGAGAATATAAAAAGCAACCAAAGACCTGCATGGAGTAATGACAGTTTGAAGTTGAAAGAATTCTCCAATAAGTGGATAGAATGACCAGATTTTGCTTATAATTTAAGGAAGTATGGGATCTTTGACTGGAAGAAATATAACAGCCTGCATGAACTTGACAACAGGAGTATATAAAGTTAATAACAGTGATTGTGTCATTTAATAGCTACTGAGGGATGGGCTTTATTTCTATTAAGTCTCTACCCTTTTTCAAATCCCATTATACCTCTTTCCTTCCTAACTTTCTGTGGCAATAGTTTCTACAACTTAATGATAAACCTTGTTATAAAAGTTGAAAAGTTATTATTAAAAAGTTGGTTTAGACCTACAGCTTAATAATGCAATGATCTATGTCTGCTTTGAGAAACAAGGAGTATTTCCTTTTTCACATCTTCAGAGCAATTTTGCAAGATGCAACATGTTAACACACACATTTTCCTGAAGCATTCAGTTCAGAACACTAGCTCCTGAAGAGCCAAACAATATTCCCAGACGTAACCTTTTTTTAAAAATTACCCTTCCTAGAAGCTCACTAATCATTCTTAACTCAGGTACAGTATTAAGAAGCAAGCAAATAGATTAAAAAAACATAACTGGCACACCAAGCTCCTGCAGACCTGTGGAGCTGTGGCAGACAAGAGGAAAACAAATTAGTTCAGCAAGGTACTGAATAGACTTAATTTCAAATTTTACTAGCTTAATACCAATTTTGATTTCCTTTGCATAAAGCGTCATTTATTTTTGTTACAGGAAACATACCATAACTCATCCGTGAAAGATTACTATAGATTTTTGAATTACCAGTAATGCATTTAAGATAAATAAGTTCAATTTCAAGTTATTCCAAGTGTTTTGTAATACTAACATTAATTTTTAACAAATTAGATTATATTGACTTTTAAAATAAGGCCTCCTTTGGAAGACTTATCCCTTAAACAGTCTTCAGGAACCGATTTTCTACTTACAGTTAATTCTCCTGTGAATCCATGGAAACAAAACAAATCCTGATCTATGGGAGCTACACTTTGCAATACTGTCTGTATACAAGCTGACCTATAGACTCATTTGTAAGGACTAACTGGGGATCTTTTGTCCATTCTTTCAATTCTTTTGAAGAGGAAGTTGTACCTGCCTATCTAAATTAAATTATCTGTTACAGGTTTGTGGCATATACTGTATGCTTCTGGTGATTTACAAGATACTACCAAACTCACTTCACCTGCACTAGCAACCAGACTGGAAACAGGAATAGAAAACTATAATGACAGCATTTTTATTTCAGTGAGTTTGTAGCATTTTGCAATGCCTCAAATCATATTTCAAAAGGTAAATTATTATGTAGTATAACGTCTGACTACCTGAAAAATAGAAAATGAAAGGTAAAAATGGACCTATTATAGATTTTTCACCTACACACCTTGTCAAAACCTCTAAGTCCGTCATTGTTACTTTTTAAATGTCACAATTTTCATTTCATTAAATATTTTTAGAGTTAAGATTTGAAAAAAAGGATTTTTCTGCTATGGAGTCAACTCCTGAACTCAAATCAAAATATAAGGGACATTTCTTAGGGAGCTAATGGCTCTGCCTATTTGATCTTTCATCGCTTTCAGTAATAAACAGTAAAATGCTAATTAACTTACTTTAATTGATAACATGAGAAAGCACAGCTTTCTAGTATTATCCCTAATCATGCTCCAAATGGATCAAATAAAGATAACTCATTCAGCTATGAAAGTACAACTACAGAATCACAGATCATATTGCCTATCACTCTTCTTATCTCAACCCCTGGCAATACTGCTTGTCTGATTTAATTGCAGCTGGAAAGGAAATGCCACAGAGCCACTTGCTCACTCCAACCCTCCCTGCCAGGGGCAGAATTGGAAAGAAAAGGTAAACTTCATGAGTTGAGAAAGAACAGTTTAATAATTGAGAGGAAATAAAATATAATGCTAATAAAAACAACAACAGAAATTAATACAATAATATTCACTCTACTATCTTTGTTATTGTTGTTGTTATTACTGAAAAGAGAAAGAGAGGAATAAAACTCAAGAACCGCAAGTGATGCACAATAAAATTGCTCACTACCCGTTCCCAAGCAGTGATCAATGCCCTCCAGCCAGCTCCCTGCAGTTTACACACTGACTATGACACTCTATGTTATGGACTATCCCTTTGGCCAGTTGGGTCAGCTGTCCTGGCCATGCTCCTTCCTGGGTTATTGTGCACCTTCTCACTGGCAAAACAGGGGAAAATGGAAAGTCTTTGTTTTAGGGTAAGCGCTATTCAGCAAAAACTGAAGCATCACTTTGTTATCAACATAATTCTCATTCTAAAGCCAAAAAACACAGCACTGTACCAGCTACAGGAAGCAAATTAACTCTATCCTAGCCAAGATCAAGGCATACAGCAAAAAGCTCTGGAATGATTGTCACATCCTCAAAAAAAAAAAATAGCACGTCTGAATTACTGAGATTTCTATCAATATTTCTATCAGTATTTCTATCAATAAAGTAATCTAACCAGGTTTACCACAGACAACTGAGGTTCATTGTACAGTCTTCTGTGTCCATGAGTGATTCACTAACCTCATCAGTAAGATTCAGTAAGATTCACTAAGGCTTATCAGTATTCTGAACATGCTTGTGCCACACACCTTTGTCCATTTGGCCAGGAACACCCACAAATGTTAATGAAAAGTTCCAAGTCTTAAGGATTTTAAATGAACAGCATAGTTAATTGCCTAAAGCTAGAATTTATGTTATTAAAGGTACTTTTTTATCAAAATCTACACTCAGTTTCAAAAATTAAGGCAAATATGTTAAAACCACGGAACAATGTAAAGTAGCCCTTGAAGTTACCTTATATTTCAATCTCTTTCTGATATTGCCACAGAAATTAATGAGGAATACTGAATCATGAATAACATTCTTATCGCTTATATGAATTACAGCACTAATATCAATAGCAGCAAGAAGTAAGTACCTTCTTAAGGACACAGGTCAGTGAAAGACAGTACACACACTACTGCTCTTCTTTAGCTCTAGAAAGTGATAGCCAGTTTTAGCTGTAGATGTCTGTAGTTTTTGGACATCAAATTATCTTTGTGCTTGTTATTTTAGATATTTTGCTTCAACAGAGAGGTAACAATTTATTTTGGTTGCTCAAACTGAGATAATTCTGAATTTTTCAATAAAACGGAAATTGTGTTGACTGCAAGAGAAAAAAAAATACATAGACATATTCCAAAGTGCCCATGCTATTAACTAGGACCCATTGAGATCAAACTCAAATCCTTGATTTGAATTGCAGCTGTCAAGTACTTCTTAAGGAGTCACTACACCAGAACAAGAATCATTATCTAAATGAATCGAGTCACAGTCTGCCATATTGTCTGAGATTTCCCATGGTCATTCATATCTCACTATGGGAAACTAGGGATTTACCCTCCCACCTCTATGCCTATTCCATTCTGTACCTGGGAAAAAGAAACCTTTTCAAGCAAGCATTTTCTTTAAAATAATACTGTTCCCACAAAAACTTTTTATTTATATCTAGTGGTAATTTATTTCCACCCAGCCCCAGTAGGAAGCTCTATCTGTCAGAGTAAACCAAGTCTTGAAGGACTCTAGAGTCTACTCTTGCTACAATGGGGTTTTTTTTCTGATAGAATAACTTACTCAAAATCAGTTGCACCATATTCCCCATAGATGCCTATACACTACAGTGAAGAAAGTAGTGAGGGTTCTTTTTTCTATAAAATAAAATAAAATGAAATAAAATAAAATAAAGTATCAAACATGAGATCCTGAAACAAACAAATAAATAAATAAACAAAAGTCTAAAAACAACCTACTTTTACTTGCCCATCCCAGTGCAAAACAGCAGCTGGAGTTTCTAAATGAAAAATCACAGCCCTATAATCTCATTGAAAACTGCTGTACAATTACCTGCCTTGATTTGTGGCAGAGGTATTCTCAGAAACAAGCATCATTTATACCCATGTACATTTCACGAGAGAGTGAGTAGCTTTGTGCAGCTTTTCTCCTTTCATTAAAAAGCAGACAGGTACAATGCTGACATCCTTGTTAATAATAGACAGAAAATGCTAGAAAACACTCGTTGTCTAGGATACTGATTTAAAATACACTAAAAAGCTGCACTATTCCTATAAAGACTCAGAGACTAAGGCTTAAAATACTTACTTGATAATGTCTCCTTCAAGGGCAATCACTCGTTTAATGATCTTCTGTTCAGGATTTCTAGGAGACCTGAGACAGGGCATAAGGTTACACAATCAGTAACATTCCCATTGTTTTAAGAAAAAGAAAGAAATAGACACTATGGAAGTCATTAGAAGATTCCATGTTCTCCTAGAGCTAGCATCAGTCACTATGTTCCACAGTGAAGTGAAGCTACTGCAATCCTTGTCACTGCAAACCATCATTGAAAGCAGTTGAAAAACATCATTGAAACCTGTTTACAAAGAGCACAATAATCAACACACTTTTCATCATGAAAAATACATTCCACAACAATAAAAGCATCCCACTACCAATGAGGAAGGTACCTTTGCAAGTAGATTAATGTACTAAAACCTGAATTCCCCATCATTTGTCGGGAAAATGTGTTAAACATTTATATCATTCAATCAATTTGGGAGGAAAAAATCTTCCTATGTTATATTAATATCTATCACTAATTTAGGTAAGCCTTGCCTAGGGAATTGTGGAAGTTTAAAAATAAAAGTTTCAAAATTTTCTGAAATTTGCAGCTTCTGAATGCATTGTTTTCATTTAAAGTTATTTTCCCATAGCACCTTTACTACATCTACTGAGTAGATTCTGATCATACATTACGTAATAATATGAGAAAGCAAAGATGAACTTGAGTTTTAGCCTGAATATTCCAACTTCCTGGGTGCATATTATTAGATAAATTATTAAAAGTGTTATTCTACTGTAGTCTTGATATGTTAATGTAGATATATATTCACTGCAAATTTTCTTTTTCTTTATACTTTACCTTTTTTCTTTTACTCTTCCCTTTTAATTGTCTAACTATACAAACTTAGAAGAATATCTTCATTTTATTGAAAAACAATTCTTTTTATTTGCTGCTTGTACACAGAAAAGTCAGGGAAGGAACAAATTTTTATTTTCTGTTGATGCTTGGGTTCTCTCTATTAAGGTTTCAAGTACAGTCTGCTAGACACACCACTGACAGAGGTGTATATTACAGTTTTCACGACTAAAACCTCCTTTGAGCTCATCTCCGGTCAAATGGTTGCACACTAAGATTACACTTCTTTAAAAAGCAAAGCTGAGCTAAGTCTGGATGAAAAGGTTGCCCACACTGCTGCATGACTAAAGACATTTGAGGTTCACTTCCAGTTCTAATAGTCAAAAAGAAAAACAGGTTCAGACTTATTTGTTCTGTTTTGTTTTTTATTATTTTGCCAAAAAAACCCCAAATATTTTAAAATTACTTGAAGGTTTTGATATTTTTTCTTGTGTGTGCATGTCAATACACTTGAAATAATTTTGTCTTTCAAAGTAATGAAATGAAATTCAAGAAGCCTAATTTTGAATTTCAAAATATCAAATATCTTCCCTTTACAGTTTACCAAGCCTGGAAACCTATTTTCAACAAGCAATGAGGAACACTGAACATGAATAAAGACCATATATTTATTCCCTAGTCATCACTTGAATTTTCAAATCATTATGTAATTTACAGTAATATTTTATTTAGCATTAATTTTACATGAATAGTTGAATATTCTAGTTCAGCCTTGCATTTCATGTTCCATCTTAAGGTAGGAACACACAGTTTCATCATATTTTATGTGTCAGTCTTGGGAGGAATTAATCAAGTTTTAGATGCTCATATGATTTCAATATATGGAATATCCACAGCATTTTCTGATGTTTCCCCTTGCAAGCAACACTTTGTTAAACACTCATTTGAGCATTGACCATGTCTTATTCACAACCAAAGCACAGTCTATGAAAAGACAATCTTTATTATAAGCAGTTACAAATTTAAAATATTTTTTAAAGTTACTTTACTACTAATTGATTCAATTTTTAATCCATTTAAGCTCAGGCTGCAATATTTTCATGAAAATTTAAGCAATGGAAATGATAATACATAATGTATGTGATGAAATGTGCATTTCTTAAAGATTGAATGAAAACAAAATTTTATGTTTGCTCTTTAAAAATTCTGTTCTGGTTTAACACCTAACTTTCAAAGTAAGGTTCTCAGCAGCTTCTCAGCAGGCATTTCCACTTGATTAGAATATATATATATTGTAATGCAATTATTGACTTCTCCCTTAATTTCTTTCCTTGTGCAGAAATTTCTGCTTACCTAGGAAAAGCATCTCTCTAAATTTGAAGTATGGGTAGTTATTCTAAGAGTAGTTACTGTTTTGCTAGCAATGATATATTTAAACCAAACACATAATTTATCAGAAAAACTTCAAGGAATTTCTTGCAGATACTATTATGAAAGAGTAATATTTTTAATATTGGAAGCCAGAATATTTTTAAAACAAACTTCATACTAACATTCTGATTATAATTCATTAAAATGGCAAAGGACTGGTAAAAGACATTAGGAGGCTCAAAGTGGCCAGTAAAACAGGCACTTTTAGACCAAGGATTTTCAAGAGCTGAGCAGAATGGTTTTTTTTTTTCAAGAGCCAGTGTGCAACCAAGAGGTAAGAGAGACTGGTTCTGAAGTGAAGGATATCAATGGCTTCCTGAACAATGCATAGCATAACACTGGGATTTCATTGATTGTTGAAATCACAAAAACATAGAGGCCATTTCTGTCTTCTACATTCAATCCTGCAGAGAACAGTGTGGGATCAAAAGGCTACAAAGCACGTTTCACAGGAAAAACAGGAAAAATTACATAGCCAGCAGAAAAATCCACTTTTTAGCAAGTGATTGTCAGATAGAAATGGTGACAATTCCCCGAAAGCTTTCTCTTTACATATTTAGCAACTGAGTATTTCAGACAATATTACTCCTAAATGTCTCCCTTTCAACCACTTGGATTATTTATTTACTCTAGTGGATACTGCCCAATTTTAAATAATTGCTCCATGAGCTAATTAACATTTGATCAAACAAAAAAGGTTTCATATCATTTCCTGGTTTTGTATGTCCCATTTGAGTCTTCTTTCATCTTTGAATTTTCTAAGTACATTCTTCTCAAGAGCATCCACAGCAAATCATCCTTAACTTCAGTTTCTACAGACTTTTCTAGAGAGAAAGCTTTTAGAAAATGTCCTAAGATCCCAGCAAGACAAGTGAAGCATGGTCCAACTAAATAAATACTACAACATACAATAATACTTTCTTCCTTCAATAAACACTCAGATTTTTTTGGCATTCACATTAGAAAGAGACCTGACACTGGGAACTCAATGAAAAACCAGACAATGAATTTCAAAGGGATAGCTTCAATTAGATACTTTAATGATCTACATGTGTTTAATGTTACCCATCTATTATCACAGACAACCTGGAAAGATTTTATGCTCACTCTTTGAAAATTGTTGGAATTTGTACACCAACTTAGCATCTTCTAGAACAGGACAAATAACAGGCATTTATTAAAAAGCTGAAGAGAAAAGTGCCTAAAATTTTCAATTTTTATATGTATATTTTTATCCATGTATATGCATAAGTATGTGTATTACTGTTAGAAAATTACTTAACTTTTTACGAGATAGAAGCAAGATGTTTAGGCAGCAGCTGCAAAGTGTGTCTTCATATTATTCTCAGTTTACTTCAGACTGGGTTTTCAAATCATCATTTACACAGTGGTAACGGAAGAAATTAGAACTGTGTTGCTGTAGTATAGACAGACTGAAATAATGAAGACCATCTTCTTCAAAATTAAAATTTCTGGGTCTATTTATGCTGTTAATGACAGATACACAAAAGGACTTAACTCCGTAAAATAGGATAAAAGAGAATTTTTGAGATCTCAGCCTAACATTGTGATCCAAAGGCATTCGCTCAGTGAGTTCTTCATTTCCCGAAACTAATTCCTCTCTCATCAAAAATTCTAGCATAGCTGGAGTCTACACTTCTGGGAATTTCCAGGATTGATGCAAGAGGAAAAATATGCTGTTTGTCTCCTTCTCAACCCACTTGGGGATCAAATAAATAGCTAGAGAAGTAACTAAAATTTAGATGGAGTCCAGAATAAGTGGCATTAATATACTTAAAGAATTGGGAATCTCACAGTATGGTTGTGGTGGCTTTACCTAAAAACATGCTTGGAGGAAGAGGAAACAGAAGCAGTGGAGCTACCTCATTCTTATTTTATATTGTTCATCCTTGCTTCCTGTTACCAGCATAGTAGCTGATGCTCAAACTCTGTACAGAAGTAAATATCCAGCAATATGCATTTTTTCATTCCTCCTAGCCCCATAGCTATGATAGAACAGATCCAACATAGACAATTCTAAATTCCGTAATGGAAATTTACTTAATATATGTATGTATTTGTTGTGGTGTGTTTTTGGGT
>VWZV01017993.1:0-15660 GCA_013397155.1 Irena cyanogastra
ATTATATATATTATTATATCTACATTTATATGTACATTTATTTATATATACATGCTTTCCAATTATGCTGTACAGTTCAAATGTCCAGCTATGTACAGCACAAGACCATACCTAATGTCATCTTATTCCTTTTATTTTGGGATAAAATTTGACCTCATTTATGATTTGAATTACCAGGCTATATTTACACGTGCAAATACATATAACTTCTGTGTCTTTGCTGCTGTCATGTCCAAGGTATCTCAGTTATCTCAAGGTAATACACCATGAAGGCACAGTGATGCCGACAACATTCCTTTTGAAACATCATAGCATCTAGTTCTCTTGGGTTCTGCCTTTAAAAATGGATTTTCTCTCTATTATATATAGCCTTATGTCTAGTGCTGGAAAGATTTACATCAAATGCATGGTAGCTGAAGCATTCATCTATAATGCTAGAAACTTGTACTCATTGAACCTTTTATTCTGACTTGACACGGTATTGGAATCAGTCCTTACTTGTAACATTTTAACTGCTGAGCACTTAAGAAACTATTTCTCCAGGTTTCCATTACAAAAGTTCTAGTTTTTATGTGTATTTTGATAGATATGAAACAGTAAAACAGTCTGAAAGATATTGTAAGGACAGACTACCTAAGTCAGTTTGACTATGGTTTGATATTAAATTAGCTACAAATAGTTTTCAAAATCTCTCTATATTAAAACTCTGGTCAGTAATTGACTGCATAACAGAAGACTGTCCATTATGTTTCCTCTTATATCAGTATGAGTTATTGTGAAAGTAGCTAACACATTTGAAAGAAATTCCAATATTACTAAAACCCTTTCAGGATTATTTAAAAAAATGTGACTAGCAAATCGTTGTTTAAAATTTCCTTGCTTTTATTCATGTTCACAGCTCCAGCTTTGAGATATATTTATATTTACATAAACATAAAAAACAGTTTGAAAAACAGTTGTTCATGTTGTTCTGTTCATGTCTGCTTCCTTCTGGGAGAGAATCCAGACATGGACATATGACATATTACACGTTCTATCTAGGTATGTACACAAAAACTGAAATGGTTACTTTCTGGCTGTTAATATTTCTTACAAGAATGGAAGTAATATAAATGTTCTTATGTCCATGGTGTTTTTAATAGTTATTAAAAAATGTCAGCAGCTATTTTATCTATGTGAATTTTTCTGAGTTTCCAAATGAGATCCTATAACCTTGAAAGTCACCAAATATATTTCACACACTTTGTTCAGTTGCAGTGTGGACGAACTCACAAAAAACTTGCTTTTAAAAAAGTGTGAAAGTTTCTCTCCTTGTTTCCTTTAAGAAGTGGGCTTTAAGAAGAAATTTTAGTCTATCCTACCCCAAACCAGCACAAGCAGGTATTGTATTGTTATTCCTGGCATGGAGTGGTGGTCCTTCTATGTCCACCAGATCTTTCAATGCATTGAGGAAAAAGTAATTCCTCTGGACAAAAATCACGTATATGAATGCTAGAAATATGCAACATATTCTGCTTCAAACGGAGAAAGAGACTCTTAAGAATAGCTCACTTTTCTTTGTTCTGTTATTTCTTGTCAAAGGGGTTTTTCACATCAAACAGTGACTCATGCTGAGAAAACAGCTTTGTATACAAAAGTATTTGCCTATTGCGATTAAGGTTCATTTAACTAATGGTTTCCAATGGCATTGGGTTTAGATTAGGCAGAAGGAATACTCTGGGAAATATACAGAAGATATATTCAGGCTGATTTTAGTAACTCTTATTTTCATTTTGAGTATGTTGCTTAAGAGAAAAAATTTAACAATATATTTATATGATTGCTCATAAAAATGTAATTATATTCATTGTCTTCAAGCTCTACACTTTCCTGTCCCATTAAAGAAATTCATGGTCATTATGCTTCTCTCCCTCCTTAAACCACAATGTTGCCATAAGCAAAATAAGATAAGTAGGAAATTTATCTGACAAACGCATGGTGAAATTTCTGTCTACCAAAAGCTTTTCAAATCAGAAATAAAAGCAGCCTTGGGAAATAAATCTACGGAAATTGAAACAGCTGTACAGAAATTGCCAAAATAATCCCCTGCATTGCCCAAAGCAAGATATAAATTAAGAAGCAATACACTATGAGTGTAATGGAGCATTTACCTTTCATGCTTCCATTCATCTCATATAAACAGCTTGTACACTGCACCTCACAGGAATAATTACAAAATCATAGAGTATCTGAAATCATATTAAGACAAAAAAATAGACAACAACAGTTTATTTTTATTTATCTAATTATTTTAAGACTTTTTGTAATTTAAAAAAGTTGCTACCTTCTTTTCTAATCATCAACTTACACAGGTAAAAAATCTAAAGAATGAAAAAGGCTTTAGGCAAAATCAGCAGAGAAGTTATGCATCCTTTCTGTTGAAAACAGATGTGAACTTACTGGCTCACATGTTAGCAGTATTCTGCCCTTCCATATAGGACATAAATATTTTAAAAAACCTCAGAATATCCATTTTTTTAAAATCCCAAGGACAGAGTAGGTTACAGAATTATAGCTTTTTTCTTATGGCGGAAGAGAAAATGAATTGAAGATATACCATAGGCAAGATATTTTAAAATGGGTATAAAGGAATTTTTAAAATCAAGGAATTTTTCAAATTTCAAATTCAAAGTTCTGCTTCAGAAGATCATCACTACTACTACAGTTTGATCTCCTCAGTAATTGCATGAAACAGCAACCACACAGAAGTGACAACTACACTACTATTGCTTCTGCAAATCTGTCCCACTCCACAAGTTAATTCTCTACTGTGTCACCATTATTTTTATACCTAATACTTGTCACTTCCATTTAACAAGTAGAATCATAGAAGAATAAATGAAAACCAATAACTAAATGGCATTATGGACATCAGATGCAAGCAGATATCCAAATGGAGAGATGAAAAATGATGGTTAACTGAGTAACAAATTCTGCCTTTTCAACTTAATCAAGCAGCTTCAGCTTAACATAAAGGGTATCACATCATATGGATGATTTCCCAGAATAAAATACACAAGGCATAGCATTCAGAAAGCACTGTGTGTTTTCTTTAAAATTCTGTGATATTTACTGAAAGCAAATGCCTGCCAAATGAGAAAATGGCCCAACTAAGCAGAGGCATTGATTACATGACTGACTCCATTTTGAGGTCTCTCCCAACCTCAATTATTCTATGACCCTCTCCTGTAATTTTAATACAGACAAAATTACCTTCTGGAATTTTATTTGTTTGACTGTTTGCTGAAATGGCCAATGATTGTATGGTTGGATCCAATATAGAACTAGATATAAGTAAAAACCAATTTTTCTATCAGCAGAGCAGGTTTCCCAGGGAGGGTGTGACACCATTGTCCTTGAGAATTTTCAAAATGCACCTGGACAAAACTCTGAGCAACCTGATCTGAACCTGTAGTGGACATTGTTTTGAGCAGGAATTGGTTTACACCCTGAGGTACATTCCAACTTGAATTGTTCTATGATTTGTAGCGTATAACAGGTCCACTGGTCAACTTCTGAGTTTCAGACTCACCTGCAAAATTGGCCTTATTTTTTCAGGGCCAATTTTTTGCAACAGACTGGTATTATGGAAAAGCTGTTCATTTACCCAGCATTCCATTGGGTCCACTGCACTGTTGTTACCAATAAAGCAGGATTGAGAACCTTCAGTCTGAGAAATTAAATTTTCTCTGCTCCTCTACCTAATGAATGACAACAAGAAGTGGCTTTGTGTAAGCTTGGCAGTAAGTAGCCAAGGGATCCTAAAGCAGGCACACTTATCCTCTTTCTCCTCAGCGGTTCTGACTTTGTTTTTATCTTTGCCCATGCAATTAAACAAGTGACCTGGTAAGGAGACAAATTAAACATAGAGAGTCATAAGGCAAACATAAGGATAATACATGAGGCAAGAAAATAACTAAGTGGAGTTTTGACTTCATTAGACTTCAGAATAGGGAGAATACAATTGTAGTTTAAAAGTTAGAAGATTCCTGTGCCAGTTAGTTTTATGGAACTTCCTGATTTTAAATTCTGAGCCTTTGTTCTCATCAATTCAACTAATAACTAATATTTTATTTCCAGTCAGTTTGAATTTGCAAAATACCCAGATTATTTTATAGGGTAATTTTTATATTTTTAATTTATATTTCTTTATGACAGTGGATATGATCATACAATGTCTAGTTCATAAGGACAGATACACGTGTCCGTACAAATTAGGAGAAATTTGGTAAAATAGCAGAAACAAAATTTTATGCATTTCACTCATTCTCACCATATCTGAAAATGATATAATGAAAAATTTTAGGTGCTTATGTTAGGATGCATCTCCTATGGGTTAGCAGTAGGGCTATTCAAAAATCAAAAACTCTGTTGGTTGGAAAGAAGCTAAGCCAATTTTTCACTTTAAAAAAAAAGCAGAGAAAGTTCAAACCTAAAATGATCACTCAGAAAGTTAAGGCTTTCACCTGAGATGTACAAGAGATTCAAAAACTGTAGACATAGCTCACCCTGTTAGTCATAATGTGAAACTCAATTTATGCTTCAAGTTTTGGTAATTATTTTCCCATGTATTTTCACATTCTGCTTTTTGTGTATACACACATATCCTGATCTTTATAAAGTTTCAGAACTCATGAAATACATAAGTACAATGACAATAGAAGAGTTGGTGATTTCTCCAAATACTTTCCATAATCATTCAATATACTGTGATGTACATACAGCTCAAAAAATCGTTGTCTCTTCCCTTTCTGGAGCACAATTGAGAGAAAAATCATGTGCGCTTACCCAAAATGTGTTCCCATTTACACATACTGGTGGAGATATAGGAATCAGTAAGGAGAAGGTTCAACATCACATCCAAGCTTCTCAACTTGATATCTGGGCTGTAGGCTGTCCTAAGGTTAAGAATATTTTTTCCTCTTCTTTTTGAAGCTGTTTCACTGTGCAGAAAATAATTAAAATTTATAGGATCAGAAAGAGAGCAAGCATAATGACAACTCAGTAACCTACTGGTTCAAAATCTCACTCGAGAACAGAGACTGGGATTCTGTTCTATATTCCAAAGACTATACATTTTACATGAGACAGACACTGGATAACATGTATAAGTAGCTCTTGAAGCAACATAGACCTTTCTTGTCCCATGTGAATGCCTTAACCAGCTGACATGAGACCCTTACTAACTGTTGGACTTTCACTGCCTTCTATGAATATTACATTGTAAACATCTCACGATCGCTGTGTCTGAACATGCAATCTCATGTTTAAAAGGAACTCCTGGAATTTTTGTTTGATATCATCCAGTAAAAAGACAAAAAAATCTAATGACTATGGTAACTAAGGCATGAGAAGTGTTACATAGCCATCAACTACCTATAATGCAGTGCTCCCTTTAAGATATTTCTGCTCTGCTCAATTGAAGAAGGTTCAGTCACTTCCAGCTGAAATTTCCAGGATTATTAATTTCCTAAAAAGATGATAAGAATTAATAACATTCCCAACTTAGATTAGAAAATCTGAAAAAATATTTTGCAATTTATTATTCATTATTTTCACAATGACAATTGTGTTTGATTTTAAATATTAATCAGATTCTAGATGTCGTTGACACAGCATATTCATTCTCTTTTAGAGGTTTGTGGCATTCTATTTCTCTGACTGGAAATAAACCCCTAAAATGGGAAAAGACTCAGAGGAGATAAGCAAGGGAGATGTGTCCATGAAGACCAGAAAGTTATGCAGGGTGGGACTGACCACAGATGTTGCAAGGAAGCTGACTTCATCTCATCGCAAAAGGGACCAAAGGGTGGCCTTTATTTTAGATGAGCACCTATCAACACTTCAGCAGATCTGCTGGCTCTATAAATGTTTCTCCCAAGTTCACTAAGAGTTTGACTGTTTCCCTGAGCTGGCCAGATCAGCATGGGGGTAAAGAATATGTGGCTCAGCTAAACATAGAGTATGAAACAAGACAAGTGCCAAAAGAATTTAAAAGACAGCAATAAGTTTGAGATGGCTTCAACCCACATTTTCCTTTCCAGCAGCTAGGGACTCACAGCATCCTGACAGTATGGGCATTACAGATACCAATGATGGGGGAACACGTTGGTGCTGTGATCCAACTGTTTATTGATATTTCTTTGTTTTGTTAACTTTTACTTACATTTCTATTACTTTATGCAGTGTATTTTTAATCATTCTGATAAATCAGAAATCCCATGCAATACCAACTGTCTTCATACAAGCTAATCTGATAATAAATATTAAACCTTCCACATATGGAATATATAAAAGAACCTGGCCAGAGAGTTTCAGACTAAAATATTCCTTGTTCCTTGTATTATTACATTGATAAATGTAATTTTTTAATAAATTCACTGCTATGTAAAATTATTTCTCAGTCATTACTTTTTTTCTTTTTTTCTAGATTTCCTGAAAATTTATTTGCTTATTAAATTCAGCTTCTATGTGTATCACAAGGCTATTTTCCACAGATTCTTTAATTATTTTTGTGTATTTTTCTTTTTCTTTGGTTTCTTGATGGAATATATATGTCACATATTTTCTCCATATTTCTACAAACATATCTGGGTCAGAAGTTGGTAAATCAGAACCTTTGTACTACTGCTATCATTTTTAATTCCAGTTTCTTATTCTGCAGTCCAGATCCATGGAATGGGAGAGAAACTACTGCTACCTAGTTTCAGGAAGGTGGAGCAAACCTCTGCTTGTTTTCAGATGAGTGGTTTGATTTCCTTACTGTATTTTTCTTTGTTAAAAGTAGAAAGTGAGAAGCTGCAAGATCAAATGCCAGTGTCAGATTTCCTCCTTAGCCTTTTACATTCTGAAACACACTTTAGCTAATGAAAATGAACCTCCTCATGACAGCAAAAGCTGATAGATATGAGGACTGTATCTGTAATTCAACTTTTGAGAGGAGGTTTGGGTCCCAATGCACACAACACCTTCTCTCTCCTTATAGTATTCTCTCATTCTTCTGTTTCAAAAATATAATTCCTATTCCTCCTAATACTTAATAGTTTCTTGATTTTTTTCCCATTTTCATTTTCCAAAACCTCCAAATCAGTAAAATTAGGAGGTTATGGCTTGTGAATTTTATTGTGGATATGGAAGCAAATACATGATGGTGTGAGAACAATTATCATTTTATTGGAGCAGTCATTAATAGCATACTAATGTTTATTTCAGTGTAAGGGGTTATTTTCTTACCCTTGCTGTCAGTGACATGAAGGCTTATTGAGCCAGAGCCAACTATTCAGTGTGAAGAAAGTAGAATAAATCAGGAAAGCATATCACTTTCAGCATCACAGCTGTTCTCACTTCGTGTCCTACTTGGTAGCTGGGCTACTGAGAAAAGCAAATACTTCTTTGTCTTATTTCTTCACTAAGTAAATGTCATAGCAACCCATTAGCATTGACAAGGTCCTCCTTCCTGAATATCAACTACTTTAACCCTTTCTCTTACACCTACATTTTTTCCATTATATGAGCCATAGCCAATGTCTTTTGTTTTAGATTACAGGAAGTCACAACAGTTGATTTTTCAAAAATAATAAAAAGATAATTTTATTCTGATTACACATTTCTGCTGGCTTTTGAAGAAGTTATGCATTCTTTAACAAATGATGCTTGTATTCTCAGTAGTTAGTCTTCTTAAGCAGATTCTGAATAGAAAATTGTTACTTCTACACAAGACTGGTCAAATTAAATTTTATAGAATGAAAACAATGTAAACATTCTGTGGACTGATGGAGTTGCTTCTTAAATTACATCATAATTTGAAATAGACACCAAATGTGTTCCAAAACATATTGAAATCAGCAGTAAAAGCTTTACTTCTGCTAACTTTGTTGACTTGAATCAGATTAATTGAGTAAAAATTTTTAAGGTTTTTTGTTTCATTACTCATATACTCTTGCAATAAAAAACTGATACAATCCTTGTTTACTTAACTTGCAAAAGTATCTGAAAATTCCTTGGTGCTTTTTTAGGATCTTCAATATTTCTATATGTTTACATTAAACTTATTAGAAGTGTCCTTCTGTTATCTTCCTTCCCTATATTAATTTGAAGTTTCAAAAATTGAAGCTTGTCAGTGTATAAATAAATCATCAAGTCCAAGGTAGCAGGCAGTAATTGTCAAACCTGTCATGGCTGATACTCTTCCAGAAATCCTGACACTCGCTTCAGAGGCTAGTAAAGTCTTTGTTGGTTGTTGTAGAATAGCTACACAGAATAGGAAGATTTTCCCATTTTTTTCTCTTCACTTTTCTAAAAAATTGATTCTAAAATGAGGGAAGCAGAGTTAAATTACCATCTGCTTTTGGTTGCAGGAAACCTGAGTACATTTATTTTCATCTACTTGTTTTCCCAACTAATTAATAAATTATTACAGAGAAAGATGACAACTTAACTTACTAGTCACACAGGACACAGATTTATGCTGTTCGGCAGTTTCTGACAGATTGAATTATTGGATACAGTTAAGTTGATGGAAAAAAGCAGAGAGATGGGTTAGAAGTTCAGGATTCTTGCTGACTGCACTACCTTCTTATGGCATCATGCTAAAGGATGACTTCAGGAACATACATTAAATCCCTTTTCTTCCAATCAAGCAAAACATAGCTAATAAATCACATAATAGGAGGTAGTACAAAACATTTTAGCTTTAGTTTCAGAAGAGATGTGATGAAGTAAGCTGCTCACAGTACACTACCCTGCTGGTATGCAAAACACTTTCAAATTATTTCCACCAATGTCAGTGTTTACCTTATGTAAGCTTATTTACAAACAGAATTGAAGCCTAAATATATGTTGTGTGGGGAGTTTCTTTTACTTTCACCTAACACAATTTAGAAATATTGTACTGATCCTTGGAGAAAACTGGATCCTTATTCCTGTCATGTAAACAGGCCTGCTTTTAACAGTTTTACAATTGTTTTATAGTTGCTCATACATGCTAAAGTTTTTGAGTTAGAAAATACACTCTTAGAGTATCCTTTGAGGTCAGATGGGTTTAGTCTTTATTTTTCTAATTCAGTTCTGTTATGTTTCTAACTCATTTCTGTAATTGATATGTGCATTAAAGAAATATGTACTATGAATGTGCAGAGACAACTTATTAAAATGGAGCTTAGATCCTTGTCTTGATGCAAAATAATCAAGATTAATATATACTATATCTGATCAATGCACTACGTCACTAGATGACAAAGAAATTGTTTTCAGAACTACTCTAGATTTGTTTCAGATAAGATTTCATTTAGATAAAAATGTTTCACTTCTTCAGAAATACCTTTTAGATGGAAAGTCTGTATGAAAATTTAGTATTGACTGCTTTGCTTAATTTAATTTTTAGTATTAAAAAAGCACAAAATTTTAAGTTTTATTACTATTATGACGCTAAATTTACTGTCCTACCCTTTAACACAATAATGACCTATATATCAAATGATAAAAGTGTATAATAATCTGTTACCAAAATCTTATTATGGTCAAAAAGGAAAAAAACCCCACATATACTAGTCTATAAAATTGTTGTTAGTCTGTGTAGAATTTTAACAAGCTAGTCTAACTTGTCAGGATAATACATGAAAACCTCATTACTAGTGTGCTTAAAATTGACCAGAATACCAGAGGGTCATCTCTGCTTTAGATAAAGGGCTGAATATGTTGACTGGCATCAGGTGGCTGTGTACACAACCTTCCCTGGCTTCATCAGAGTGTGAAAGTTTCCTGAGTGAGCCAGACCAGCGTGGGGGAACTGGCTCAGTCCAACATCTAGCATAAAAATGAACAACTAGCAGAAAGAATTTTGAAGACGAAAGCAGGTTTGAGCTGACTTCAGACCATTTATTCTTCCCCAGTGACTGGATCACCCAGAATCATGACCACAAACAAATAGAGACCAGTAATGAGAATTTAATTTGTATTGTGATCCAATCATGTATTGAAATGACTGTGTTGTACTTGTTGTTTTTTTTTTTTATTTCAGTGAACTGCTGTATTGTTAAATCAAAATCCCAGTAAATACGTTTAAACAAAACCTCCTTGTGTAGAATAACTTCTGACAGTGGGAAATGTGAATGCAAAGTTGAACTTGGTTTCTTCAGGGTCCATGGCAAATATTTACTTTTTCTTTAGTGTCCTCAATATCATATGGAAGGTGGCAAAGACTTTCTGTAGAAAATTTGTCCGTTGTAGCAGAAATAGACATTGTAGAGCACCTGTTTCTAAAAAACTTCAGTATTATTTTCTAAGGTTTTGAACATCAAAAGTGAAATCAGGAGCTAGGATTTGGTTTTGACTGTTAAACCAATTCTAATAAAGAGTTAATATCACGATGACCATTGCAACAGCTCAGAGTGTATCACCTGCTTTAAATGACATCTATAGTAAACCACAGCATAGCAAATTTGCAATGAGATGGATCTGGCTTACTTATACTTGAGTTCTGATATAGCTTAAGAACCTGTGCTGCATAGGTCACCTTCTGGTAAATATCCTAAAACACTTTGGCCACATCAAAGATGAAAGAACAGTTCTTCAAGAGTCACAGGTGTTTACTGACTGGAAGGGTCACTGAAATCATGTTATAACTAACAAAACATGAATATATTCTTATTGTTTTTAATAAAAAATGTTGCCCAAGCTCTACAGTGGAGAAGTTCATAAAACGTAAAACTACAAAAATTGGAAGGGCTATTTGCATAAAAACGAGGTAAGTAACAGTGTATGGAATTAATCTTGTGGAAGATGGAAAGCCACATCATCTACAGCGTCTTATGGAACGTACCCATTCCCACCATGTAATTTAATCCTGTTTTTATTTGCCTTCCTCCAATTTTGCTGCAGCAGTACTGTTCATCAGTTCTAAACACACTCACAATTTCATCCCATGGCAGTATTTCTTGTACCCTCACAGCACTCCACGGAAACCATGCCTGCATTTGCCATGACATGCCGCAGGGAGACCATCTTGTTTTGGTGTCCAGTGTTCTCTCCTCCTTTGACACCTGTTTGCTGTGACTGACAGCTTGCCCCTGTGAGCACTGACAAATTTCAGCTCGACCATACTGTGGCTGTCAGACAGATTGGCATAATACAGCATCATTACCAATATCTATCTAACAACATCACACCATTTTTTACATCCTGTCACATAAGCATGCAGCAAATGCATGTTTCTATCTTATACTTGGTGCTTCATTTTACTTTTTTTTTTTGCACTTTTTTAGTCCCTACAAAATATCTTCATTACTATAAAAGTGTTAAAAATCTCAAGACTTAAAAAATCTTCTGTAAGGAGGAGAGAAAGAAAAAAATATGTTTGCTGAAGGAAGTATCTAAGAATAATGTAAAAAACCTTAAACAGCTTATGGTGCAAAACAATAAAAATAAGAAAAAGAAAAATGCATGCAATGAATTCCAATATGCACACTCAAAACATACCACTAGAATCCAGCTTTTATTAATCATAGACACAGACTCATATTCAAAGAAAATATTTTTTCTGAAGAATTTTCTGTTAATACTAAAAGAGCTCTTTTAGGAGACAAAGATCTAGTTTCTCAGTAAAACTTAATGTCAGAGGAAAAAGAACTAAGAATAAAAATGTGTTTGCATACTGTTCTAACACATATTTTTTCATTAAAATCCACCTACTGGGACTGCACTAGTATGTGCTTCCACTGCTAGTGGTTGGCACACTGAACTGCAGACAGAATGGGGTTTTCGAAAGAACGTTTCTTAATGAGCAAAAGACCTTTGGAAATTTATAAGCATATAAGAATTTTTTTTCTAAGACTTTTCCTTTCTCCCAGCTCTATTAAAATTATGTAATTCTATACAAAGAGAAGAAAAAATCCTCTTATGAGAATAATGTTTTAAAATTTACAACTAATTTCACTAGCTGTTGGGAACAAAGCTTAATTCAAAACAACTGTGGAAGATATGAGTCTTAAATAGTGGCATCCTGTTACTTAGAATAACTCAGATAAAACAACAGATTGCATGGATTCTTAAGTCAACACTACTTGTCTGGCAAATGAGCAGCTTTATAGATTATTTGCTGGATCATTGTTGTAATCCTGTTCTGGAAAGCTTCATTCTCCATGCCTTATTACATGGAAGTGCTCCTTTCAGGCTACAGCTTCTTTTCCAATGAGCTGGTACCCTAGACTGCTCCTAGCAAGCTTATGTGATCTGTAGTATTAATGGTGGAGATACTAACTTAAAAAAAAAAATCAATAAGATCAATAATGATTTTTGGCCTTGCTTTTGAGCATGAGGTCAGACTGGAGCTCTTAGCTCCTATTAAGAACTCGTGTGGACCTACAGAAGAGTAGGCCTGTGAGGATACTGGTTGCTGTCCTGCTAGATTCTGAGACCTTATTAGTGTTAGATAGGAAGTGTTTAGTTACGAGCTTCTAATATTTTTATGGGTTTATTTTTGCTTGTATCATTGCATTTTGCTGAAAGCACCAGATTTTTTCAAGCAATGATCCCACCACTTTCCTGCAATGCAGTTCCACATAGGCAGCAGATATTTGGTGCCTTAGCTAAGAATGTAGATGTCTAAGTCTTTAGCAACACCCATAACCAGTTAATTAACATGCAAATGACCTTAAGTCTACCATGAAAAATGGATGTCAGACTAAGGAGAAAATGAAATTTCACTTTGAATGTTCAGGCTTAGAAAAACACCTTGCTTCTATCCTCTGCTTCTTCACTTTAGCTTAATGTAAATAAAATAATAGTTTATCCTCTAGCACATCTGCTTCTAATATATATAGTATGGAAACATGTTGTTTAGACAATTATTCAGACCTATAGCACCAGAGAAAAATTATTCACCCATATGCAAACTCCATACATTTATGCTACATAAGGAGGAGCTCATCATTATACAACAGAGATCTGAGCTTTTGCTGAGGGCTATTGGGAAAAATATATGTAGGCTGATCATTTGGCTTGCAAGGAAAATTTTATCACTGACAGTGATATACTGGAAGTTGGCTTTAATGTAAACATTTTTATATAATAGAGGATTACTATTAGGATTACCTAATTATTAGGATTACCTAATCATTTTCTTTGTATAATCTGTGTACTAATAATTTAACATGATAATTGCTATACAAACATGTAACTTCCAAATTCCACGAGGTTCTTGTTAAATGTATTATTGTGCATGTTTTGACAACTTTATTTTTGCATCTCTTTCTAAAACATGAAATTTTCATCAGTTCTCTCTCCAACTGAACAAGAGCTGAAGAACAGAAAAAATACATACAGATACAGAAAATAAAAGCCAGCCATCCTTTTTATTTCAGGCAACCTGCTAGAATATTACCAAAGCAATAGCAAGCTTCCAAAAAGAGAACAGACGTGGATATATTTACAAGACTTAAAAAGCAATATCATTGCTCTTATCTTCCTTTAGCAATACAAACTTTGTTTATGCCATTACACCACCAAACATTTTAAAATGCAGAAATAAGAAGAAGGTCAAGCCATTTATGCTGGTTTTGGAGTTAAGTTTCCTCACAGTGGCTGTTATGGAGTTATGCTTAATGTTTGTGCTGAGCACGGGGTTGATAATATAGAGGGGTTTTTTATTACTGAGCAGGACTGACACAGAGGCCAAGCCTTTTCTGCTTTTCCTACTACTACACTGTCAGGGAGGCTGGGAATACATGGGAGGCTGGGGAGGAGACAAAGCCAGGACAGGTGACTCAAGCTGACCAAAAGAATATTCCACACTATATGACATCATGCTCCGTATTTAAAGTGGGGAAAGAAGGAAGAAGGGGAAATGTTTGGAGTGATGGAGTTTGTCTTCCCAAGTCACTGTTACATGTGATGGTCCTGCTCTCCTGGAGAGGACTGAATACCTGCCTGCCCTTGGGAAACAGTGAATTAATATTTTTGCATGTCAGGTTTTGCTTTCTTCATTTAACTATCTTTATCTCAATCCATAGGATTTCCAGCTTTTCCCCTTGTGTTTCTGTCCCCCATCCCACTGACAAAGGAGTGAGTGAGGCAGCTGTCTGGTATTTGGTTGCTGGATGGGGTTAGACTATGACACCTCCAAAATATTTTAAAAATCTTCCCTTAAGTATGTAATGCAAAACCTGAGCAAACATGGAGCAAAATCTTCTGACCGGTACATTTTTTAGACACGTATAGCAATTTTTTTTTTCTTTAGAAAATTGGAATTTATTACGAGAACAAAAAAATTCAGCATAATCTGTTGAAAAAGTTGTGTTTTATCTCTATGTAGAAGAAAAGCTACTTTATAGTCCTTGTTTGTTCTACAGAGTACTTTTGGTTCTCAAATCTTTAACATATTAACTAAGCAGAAAATAGAAATGGAATGAGATAATACATACTCTCTTCTACATCAGTCAGAAATAATGACTTGATGAACCTGGAGGTATAGTACCTTTATTCATTTCAGCGAAATCAAGTAGTATGAAGCTGCCACAATGTCAGATAAATTAGGGTTTACAGTATGCCATTTCTGGAAAGCAGCTGTAGTCAGACCAGCTATTAAAAGTGTATCTTCGTTAAATGAGTGCCATTAACTGGAGTTTCTTGATAGTTAGTCAAACTCATTAAAAAAAAAGTCAGAAAAAGACTCTACAGAACATATAACCAATGTGTCAATGTTGTACAGCAGTAACTTCTGTGGGAGAAAAAGGCAGCTTTCACTTGGTCATAAATTCATGAATGTATTTTGTACGACAATTATTTAAAGAACTAAATGTGGCTTCCTCTGTTATACACCTTGAGACATCCTGATAAAAACTGCTGTTATAAGATGTAAGCATTGTAACTTTACTACTACATATGAGAAGAATGACTGGATTTCAAGGTTTTGTAGGGTACATGAACTCATATGTCAGGTTATAAATGACAACTGAAGTTCTGAAGGTAGTACAAGTATTTTTGTCATGTACTTGAGAAAAGTTATCATAAATCTCAAAATACCTGAGAAGCTTGAGTTCAGGGAATTAGTTCTGCAAAATAACAGTAAATTCTGCTTGTATCACGCTTAGCAGATTTATCAGAGAATGAGTCCTGCAGTCCTGTTGTTAGTGTAATTATGGATCTGTTATAACCATTAACAAATACAATTAGCACAGCTTAGGTCACAGGATGCCGTTTACCTCTCTTTTTGCAGCAAGAACTAACACAGTCAAGACTACTACTGCTGCTACCGGTTTTCATTTTGCCTCATACATTACTATGCTCAATGATTTTTAAGGTTTCCTCAAAAACCATTAAGATTTTCCACAACATTTTGTCAATGGTCTTTAAATATATAGAAATCAGTAAGACTATCCATGCTCTTCGAGAGTGCATTAATGACTCACTTTAGTAAAATGACAGGGAAAATACCTTTTAGACTAGATTGCTTAGAGCTAGATTGTCAGAATTATTCAGACCTAATTTGTACCAATTCTTACCATTCTTCAGAATGACTACTTAATTCAGATGTATCAGTAAATATTAAGACACATTTAAAAGAATGTAAAGGACTTCTGAGGTTTAGGATGAAATATGAATCTTCTGTTTTGCAAGACGTTTTCT